>CAUYRH010021727.1:0-18051 GCA_963574655.1 Perodicticus potto
TAGGATGAAATGTTCTGTAGATGTCTGTTAAATCCAGTTGTTGAGTGGTTAAGTTTAAATCTAAAATTTCTTTACTTAGCTTCTTTTTGGAGGATCTATCCAACACTGCTAAAGGAGTATTAAAATCTCCAACTACTGTGGAGCTGGAGGAAATCAAGTTACTCATGTCTATTAGTTTTACTTATAAATTGAGGCTCATTCTGGTTGGGTGCATAAATATTAATAATTGAATTCTCATCATATTGAGTAGTACCTTTAACAAATATGAAATGTCTGTCTTTATCCTTCTTTATTTTGGTTGGTTTAAAGCAAATAAGATTGCAATACCTGCTTTTTTCTGTTTTCCATTTGCCTGGAATATAGATGACCATCCCTTCACCTCGAGTCTAAATTTATCTTTTAAGGTAAGATGAGATTCTTGTATGCAGCAGATATCTGGCCTGAGTTTTTGTATCCAGTCAGCCACCCTATGCCTCTTTAGAGGACAATTTAAACCATTCACATTAATTGAAAACAATAATAAATCTTTAGAAAGTCCAGTGGACATTTTTAATCCTTTCATCACTGTGGATGATGAAATTTGATAAAAAGTTTCTGGGTGAGTTTACTTTGATAAAAGTTTCTGGGTGAGTTTACTTAAGTTTCTGGGTGAGTTTACTTTTGTAGTGGAGGATTGCACTGGTCATTATGGAGGATAGGTCTGAGAATATCCTGAAGAGCTGGTTTAGTTATAGCAAATTTCTTCAACATGTGGATGTCATTAAAGTATTTAATTTCTCCATCATAAATGAAACTCAGTTTAGCTGGGTACAGGATTCTGTTTTGAAAGTTCTTTTGTTTTAGGAGATTAAAAGTTGATGACCATTCTCTCCTAGCTTGAAAGCTTTGATCAGAGAGATCTGAAGTTATTCTAATATTCTTCCCCTTGTAGGTAATGGATTTCTTATGTCTGGCTGCTTTCAGAATTTTCTCCTTCATATTAACTTTAGTGAACTTAATTATGATGTGCCTGGGGGATGTCTTTTTCGGGTTGGGTCATGCTGGGGTTCTGAAACTGTCTGCTATCTGAATTTCAGAATCTCTTGGCATGTCTGGAAAATTCTCTTTCATAATCTCAGAAAGAAGAGACTCTGTGTTCCTTTTGGAAGGATGTTTGGAGAATACTTAGAGATCTAAAAATTGACCTGCCATTTGATCCTATAATTCCTTTACTAGGTATATACCCAGAAGACCAAAAATCACATTATAACAAAGACATCTGTAGCAGAATGTTTATTGCAGCCCAATTCATAATTGCTAAGTCATGGAAGAAACCTAAGTGCCCATCAATCCACGAATGGATTAATAAATTGTGGTACATGTATACCACGGAATACTATGCAGCCTTAAAGAAAGATGGAGACTTTACCTCTTTCATGTTTACATGGATGGAACTGGAACATATTCTTCTTAGCAAAATATCTCAAGAATGGAAGAAAAAGTATCCGAAGTACTCAGCCCTACTATGAAGCTAATTTATAGCTGTCGTATGAAGGGTATAACCCAACTATAACACAAGAATATGGGGAAAAGGGCAAGGGGAGGGAGGGAAGGGGGAAGGCTGGGGTGGAGGGAGAGTAATTGGTGGGGCCACACCTACGGGGCATCTTAGAAGGATACAGGCAAACCTTACTAAATGCAAAATACAAATGTCTTCATATAATAACTGAGAAAATGCCAGGAAGGGTATGTTAATCAGTTTGATGAAAATAGTTAAGATTGTATATGAAACCAGCACATTGTACCCCTTGATTGCACTATTGTACACAGCTATGATTTAATAATAAAGACAATTAAAAAAAGAGAGACTTTGTGCCTTGTGACGCCACTTCATCATTTTCAAGTATCTATAAGGCGAATATTGGTTTTCTTCGAGTTATCCCAGAGCTGTTTGAGAGAATGATCCATTTTTGCCTTCCATTTCTCTTCTTCTTTGGAAGTTTGGGAGCATTCGAAAGCTTTGTCTTCCATGTCAGAAATCCTTTCTTCTGCTTGCTCCATCTGTTACTGAGGGATTCTACTATATTTCTCAGATCTTTGAGGACTGCAACTTCCTGATCCAATGTTTCAAAATCTTGGTCATTTTGTCCTTGAATTCATTGAATTCTTGAGTTTGGGTTACTGCTTGAAATTCTAATTCCATCTTTTCCTC
Source organism: Perodicticus potto (assembly GCA_963574655.1). Taxonomy (NCBI): domain Eukaryota; kingdom Metazoa; phylum Chordata; class Mammalia; order Primates; family Lorisidae; genus Perodicticus; species Perodicticus potto. The sequence goes on from CAUYRH010021727.1 coordinate 2,192, forward strand.
CATTCCACTGATCTTATTTGCTATCCAGACTCTGATTTCGATTTCTGACATCTCAGCCATTTGCTTATGCAAGGGATCTTGAGCTGTATCTAACTTGTCGTTCCTTGGGGGAGTTGATCTCCTCTGATTATTCATATTGCCAGAGTTTTTCTGTTGATTCTGCCTCATGATTATTTTTCACTGTTGCCTATGACCGTCCTCAGAGTTGGGGAGGTTTCTCTCCCAGATCAGACACTGGTAGGATCACTCTGTTGTTGCTGGATCTTTGTAGGGAATGACCATGTGTAGCCCCCTGCCCGGGTCTGCCCCACCCAGGGAGTTCTGGTTGCAGGAGCAGCTCTGGAGTGTGGCACAGCAGCAGGGGATGGGATGGGGCACCCAGTGGCCTTTGCAAAGGGAGCCCATGCCTCCAACAGTCTCTGGCTGGGAGGAAGGATCCAGAGGGAGGGTATGGGTTGCATGGTGAGGGTCCCGGCAGGTGGCAGGCCGAGGCCAGGCCGGGCACAGATTGCCCCAGGCAGGAGTTCCAGTGGAGTTCCTGGCCACTGCTGGTGCAGGGCCAAGGCCCAGTGGGGTGCCAAGCAGGGGTGCAGGCGGAGTGGAGATCCTGGCCACTGTGGGTGGTGGGCCTGGGGCATGGATCAGAGCTTGGCAGGGTGGCGGCCGAGGCCAGGCAGGGCACAGACCACACCGAGTGGGAGACCCAGTGGAGTTCCTGGCCGCTGCTGGCTCCGGGCTAAGGCTTGGCATGGTGCAAATTGGGGCACACAGGCAGCAGGCCAGGGCCGGTGGAGCACAGATCAGAGCCGCCAGGGGTCCTGGTGGAGTTCCTAGCCTGGGGGCTGGGGGGGGCTCAGTGGGGCCCTAGAGTCTCTTACCTGGTGGGCTGCCTGGCCCGGCAGATAGGGAGGGTGGGCACTGCTCAAGTACTCCTCCCTCAGTTTCGGCAGAGGTCAGGCTTCTGGTGCATCAGGTAAGGGGGGGAAGGGTGTCCTAGAAGTTCAGAATGCAGGAAAACTTTAGTTCAGTTTTTCTGCCTGAGGCTTGGTTTCTGGAAGTCGGAGCTTGCCTCAGAGGTAACCTGCAGTTATCACTTCTCTCCCTCTTGGCTGGGCTCCTAGTCTTCAGCTCAATTGGGCAGTTTCTGGAGGTTGTCTTTCCTTTTGGATGGGAGCTGTAGGAAGCTGCTTCCAGTTGGCCATCTTGCCCCTCCCCCAGGGGGTGGTGCTCTTTATAATGTTTGTGAATGAGCATAAGAGATGCTGCCAATATTTACCTTTTTTTTTTTTGTAAGACTAAGTTTGACATTGTCACCCTGGGCAGAGTCCCTTACCTTATCACAGCTCACAGCAATCTCAGTCCTTTGGGCTCAAGCAATCCTCCTGCCTCAGCCCCCCAAGTAGCTGGGACTACAGGGCCCACCACAACAGACTGACTAGTTTTTCTATTTTTAGAAGAGATTGGTTTTCTATTTTTTTCCCCTCAGTCTGAACTTGTGAGCTCAAGCAATCCACCTGCTTTGTCCTCCCAGAGTGCTAGGATTACAGGCATGTGCCACCACGCCCAGCCAACTTTTAGCTTCTCTAAAACGAAGTCTAAAGGAAGGCCAGGTTGAAAGATTAAAGGGAAACATGCGAAATGTTGGAAAGGGACAGCACGCCCTCCTAATCGGCTGCACATTCTTCCCGGGGACCCTCTCCCGCTGGCAGCGCTCTGCAGGATCACACCCTCTCCATCACGGTGAATCGGCCCCCCTGACACATCCTGGGATCTGCTTCTCCTTCCAGTCTTTCAGCACCAAATACTGGACACACATTCCTTAGAGACTGAGGCGGCAGCTGCCTCGTGCAACAAGTGGCCACATGTTGCAGACGCACAGCACAGTCCCTCCGAGTGGCGGAACGGGTTATCTCAGATCAAATTCCTGCGGCAGCCACTTCCTCTCCTTATCAAGGAATCGCGGGTTTATGAATGCGGGTGGACACAAGCCCTTCCAATGCACCAGCCGTCCTAATAAGCATGACTTCTCGGCAGTGAGTCTGTGCTCAGAGGGGAGGCTTGCCTTGAGGGAGGCTTGAGGACAGAGTCGCTCAGTCAGCCACAGAGGCCAGCTGGATGCTTCGGTCTGGCAGACGGGGTCTGGCACAGTGCAGATGTTGAGCGAGGCCTGGTCCCTGCCCTTGAGGAGGGCAGATTGGACGATGTGGTTAAGTGCACAGAGAGCTGTGAGGATCCTGGGCTGTCCGACTGTAAGAAGATCCAGGGATTATCAGGTCTGACTCACAAGGAGACTGACACTCAGGGGGTTAAGAAGTCTCCTGGTTCTCTATGAATGGGTTGTACAGTCAAAATTACAAAGGAGAGCTGATACTCAGCCCCCATCCCCGAGAGTCTGAAGCCTGAGGAACACATCACAAAGAGATTTTCACAGGGTCCTCATTTGCAAATTGCTTCTATCATTTCTGAGTAGCTAGTTGAGGTTGTCTTTGAGCAGAGATGTTCTACTTGAGAACACCTTTGGTGCAAAACTTGCAGGGTATCATTCCCAGATTTAGTCTCTTCAATTTCAAGCCAGTTCTAAATCATCACTATTAAGAATATTAAAGTAGGCTCTGCGCCTTAGCCTCTCCTGGGCTAAGGCGCCAGCCACGTACACCTGAGCTGGCAGGTTCGAATCACATACACCTGAGCTGGTAGGTTCGAATCCAGCCCGGGCCCGCCAAACAACAATGACGACTGCAACCAGAAAATGGCCGGGCGTTGTGGTGGGCACCTGTATTCCCAGCTGCTTGGGAGGCGGAGGCAGGAGACTCACTTGAGCCCAGGAGTTGGAGGTTGCTGTGAGCTGTGATGCCATAGCACTCTATCCAGGGTGACAGCTTGAGGCTCTGTATAAAAAAAAAAAAAAAAAAAAAAAAAAAGAATATTAAAGTAATATAGACTATGGTAGAAGAGCTCTCCTCTCTTTTATTTTGCAAAAAATAAATTAATTTGCTCTTTCTAGTCTCTTTCCTTCCCTTCCTGAACAACTTAATAATTACCCTAAATCCATTAGGTGAAGCACAGAGAAGTTGGCACCCATGCCAGGGAGGATAGAGTAAGAGTGGGAATCAGGGGAGCCCAGAACAGGGATGAGAGCTCAGATCACGCAGGGAAGTGTCCATACTCCCGGGAGGGGCATCAGAGCCTCCGTTTGGGGAAGGAGTGCTGATGATGTGGGGAATTGGTTGCATGTGGGATGATTAAATAAGTAAAAATGTTAAGGATAAGGGGAGTCAGGATCCTCACTGTCAGAGAAGAGAGCTACAAATATAGGAAGTGAGAGACTAAAATGAATCCTGGTATTGCATTTAAAATGAAGATATTGGCATGAGCTATGGTTTTCAATACATGGAAACATGAATATATGTAATAAATTGATAACTTATCAATATATGGATATATAATGTGGTACCTTTACATGTCTGTCTCTACATGTTCCTAAATATGTATCTATGTAATACATACATGTGTTTCCTAGCTCTGTCCGCTGAGAAGGCCCAGAGCAGAGATACACATCTCAAGCACAGATCTTGGCTTCCAAATACCATTCTCTAGGAAAAGGAATCATTGCTCTTTGAAGAGATGGCTGATTCCAAGATTGGGACAGGGAAATTACAAGACAAGCTTGGAACATTTTGTACCAGCAATAGGAATTGCTCAAAGAATGTTGGGGGCATGTCACAAGGACACAGAAGTCAGAGTGAAGCATTCCCTCTGGCCAAATGAGGGACAATTTCAGCATCAAAATAAATGATAGTAAGGGATTACAATCCAATGAATATAATAGGGCACCAAAAGTCCATGCCAATATAAACAGTACACAAATAAGGTGAATATTGGATGAGAAATTAGGTATTTACATTCTCAAGTGTCATCTTCAAACATGACAAGGTCATTAAAGTGAGGGAAAGACTAAGTGTTCCAAACTGGAGGGAACTAAAGACGCATGGAAAGTAAATGGATCATTTTTCTGTAAAGGACAATAGTGGGATAATTGACAAACCTGACTGGGGGCTTAAGGATGATAGAGCAACAATGTATCAATGTTCAGTTCCCAATTGCCCTTGATTGTTTCCTGGTTATCTAAAAAAAAAATATGTCCTGGTTTGTGGGAAATACAAAAAGAATTTAGAGGTAATGGACCAGGGTGGCAATTGACACTCAAATGGGTCAGGAAAATAAAGCTTTTTCCCTCCTACTTGCAACTTTTATATAAGTTTGTAATTGGGTAAATATAGAAATAAGTTATGTATAAATACTATATAACTGGTGCTCATTTATTAACAAAATATATAATGTATTCTTCTTTATCTATATTAGCATGAGACTACTCAGTTTCTACAAAATGAGATAATTAAGGTGAGATGTTAATTTATATGATCAATATTGCGTTGTTACTCTGAACAATGAAAGAAAGTCTCTAATTGGTGAGCATTCTAGCACTTGTCTTATTAATAAAGATATAAAAAGTGATGACTTAAGTTGACTGGCATACTGTTTACTTTTTGTTTGGGAAGGGTTGAAACAGACTTTCACTCCATCACACTGGAGAAAGGGCCATGGTGTCATAGCTCACAGGCACTCCTGGGCTCAAGTGTGATCCTCTTGCCTTAGCTTCCCGAGTTGCTGGGACTACACATGTGCACCCTAATTCCCAGCTTTTTTAAGAGAAGGAACTAGCCGTCCATACCCCTTCTATTTTTAATAGAGATAGGTCTCTCTCTTGCTCAGGCAGGTGTAGCACTCCTGAGCTCAAGCAATCAACCTGCCTCAGCCTCCCAGAGTGCTAGGATTACAGGCGTGAGCCACCGGGCCTAACCATTGTTTAGTTTTTAAAAGCAGACACCCTGAAAGAAGGTAACACCTAAGCTGCTCAACTTTCATCTTAATTCAGTGAGAGAATTGAAATAGACCTCTTGATCCAGGTATCACCCTTGATATGGGAAGAGGCTGGAACTATTACTAGGCCCCTCGAGAATCTCTTTCTCTATTTCAGCCAACATTGAAATCTGGGGGGTATTGGGGGTGCATGTGCAGGATTGGGGTAACGGAGGAAAGGGTGTTGTGGGGGGACCCCAGCAAGGGCAAGCATTTGATGATGTCCTCTAGCTCTAACATTCTCACTTCTCAATTGTTTTTTCATGGAGTGAGATCTGAATTCCCACCTGCAAGATATGTAGCGGCTCTCAGACTCAATTTCTGAGTTCCTAACACAACTTATAATTTCATGATACTGACTTTTATAATACAACTATAGAGAATGCACAACAGAATCAATCACAAAATGAGACTTTGAGCAAGGTAAGAAATGTTATCTGGGGCGGCATCTGGGGCTCAGTGGGAAGGGCACCAGCCCCATACATCGAGGGCGGCAGGTTCAAAACCGGCCCGAGCCAGCTAAAACAGCAATGACAACTGCAACAACGACAACAAAAAAAAAGGCTGGGCATTGTGGCGGGTGCCTGTAGTCCCAGCTACTCAGGAGGCTGAGATAAGAGAATCACTTAAGCCCAAGAGTTAGAGGTTGCTGTGAGCTGTGACACATGGCTCTCTACCAAGGGTGACAAAGTGAGACTCTGACTTAAAAAAAAGAAGAAGAAAGAAATGTTATCTACATCTCAGTTTCCTCATCCTTCAATGAATAACAATAATAATTAGAATTAAATGAGATGGGCTCGGAGCCTGTGGCTCAACGGGCTAAGGCGCCAGCCATGTACACATGAGCTGGCGGGTTCGAATCCAGCCTGGGCCCACCAAACAACAAAGACGGCTGCAACCAAAAAATGGCCGGGCATTGTGGCGGGCGCCTGTAGTCCCAGCTACTTGGGAGGCAGAGGCAAGAGACTCACTTGAGCCCGGGAATTGGAGGTTGCTGTGAGCTGTGATGCCACGGCACTCTATCCAGGGTGACAGCTTGAGGCTCTGTCTCAAAAAATAAAAAAATAAATTAAAAAAAAAAAGAATTAAATGAGATGATATATGACAAGAAGTTAACTGGGTGTTGGATTTATAGGAAACATTGCCTAAATTGCCAGTGTTAAGTTTATTATTTGGCTTGAAAGGGGGCATAGAAGTATTAGCTGTGTGACCTTCAACCCTTGAATTCTTTTTTCTACACAAGAATAAAACATACTTCATATTCTTGAAAGCCATTGTCCTCTACTGATGGAGGTGGCTAAAGCCATCACCTTCATAGCATGGAGTTGAGGGTATGATGGAGGGGTTTATTCTCACCATCACTTTCTCCTCGGTCTTCCTGGGTCAGTTGAGATGCTGTCCTCAAGTGAAAGGAGCTGGACAAAGAGATGTGTGGACCAGACACAGGCAAGGCAGGTGTCTGAGATGAAAGGTTGAAAGTATGTGCAGGGCCTGGAGTGAGTCCTGATACTCCAGAATGCTGTAGAAACTTTGAGCCACCCCAGTTCCTGCTCCTGAGGGCGAGGCCTGGAGGGGCACTTGGCAGAGCTGCCCTGGGCAGCAACCATGGGAGGACATTGATGGGGAGGCACAGAGCTTCCCCCAGCTGTAGCAGATCCTTATAAACTTGAGGGTGCTTCTGAGAATTGGCAATTCTATCGCCAGAGGTTCAGACCTCTTCAATTACATATTTGTGTCCCCAGTTTGGATTGCTAAGGTAGTTTGCTATAGGGAATTGGATGAAGAATGACAACAGGGCTTTATTTTATTTTCAATTTTTTTTTTTATTTTGAGGCAGAGTCTCAAGCTGTTGCCCTGGGTAGAGTGCTATGGTGTGACAGCTCACAGCAACCTCCAACTCTTGGGCTTAAGCGATTCTTTTGCCTCAGCCTCCCAAGAAGATGAGAGCTACAGGTGCCCACCACAACACTCGGCTATTTTTTGGTTGCAGTTGTCATTGTTGTTTAGCTGGCCCAGGCTGGGTTCAAACTCGCCAGCCTCAGTGTATGTGGCCGGCGCCCTACCCACTGAGCTACGGGTGCCCTATATTGTCAATTTTTTTTTATTAGCATAAAGGTTCGTACATATTAGGCTATATTGTTTGTATCTGTTAGGAAAAGTCAGAGTTATAGTTGAGTCCTTCACCCAGGAGGCGTGCCATATACCCCTATATTGTATCCATTAAGGTGGGGGCATACTGGGCCCCCTCCCAGTTTCCCTTTTCTCCCATTCTTGAATTTAATGGTGTTTTTCCTCTCCTGGGGGCATGTAGTTTTTATCTACTCGTTTCTTAGTACTGAGTACATGAGATGCTTGTTTTTCTCTTCCTGAGATACCTTGCTAAGGAGAGACAGGGGGCTTTAACACAGCAGCAGCAGCAGCCCCTGACCTCAGAGCTGAGGTCTTCTTGCAGAAGTACAGTTTATTCACAGCTGTATCCTGGAGGGTGGGAATAAACAGCCCCCCCACCACCACCACTAAATCTATACAGGTGAATCCAGGTTCTGTGAGTTTAAGAAGAAAATTCATGAAAGACAAGAGTGTGTACGTGTGTGAGATGGGCGAAGGGATACAGTCCCTGCTGTGTATGTGCCTGTGTGTGCGTGATCTGCGTGTGCAAACCTCTGACGCGTGTGCTGCCGCTCTCCTGTGCAGGCCTCCTTGAGTCACAGCTCTTCCTTCCGAAAGAATTGCCCCAATTTGCCTTATAAGGCAACACTGGGGCTTCTAACTTCTCTTCTTAAGGCTATAGGAAGTTGAGACAGCAGGTGCTGAGAGACAAACCCTCCCCCCCATTTCCACAATGACTCAGCAAGGTTCACGTTGGAAAACAGTCTCCCATGATGCACTCTGCCTCCGGCAGCTTCTCCGCGCCCTGTGCTGCCTAACGCTAGACCCCAACATCCTTGCCTGCTCTGCCTGAGCCCTGTTGTCTGGGCTCAGCAGACAATACTGCCCCTTCAGAAGGCTCTTGTGGTGACCCAGTAAGAACCAAGAGAGGTGTGGACAGACATGTCCTTGATGTCTTGTCCGTCAACCCACCCAAATGTCCCCAGAAGGTCCAGCCTGCTTCTGAAGCCCCCTAATATCCTATCCAACCCCAGTCACACCATCCTAGAAACAATAACTTACCTGTCTTCATTTTCCCCATCTCTAAGAACCATGATTACTACGGTGAAGGGGCTGAACTGCAGGAGAAATCTGGGGTCATGGACACCATCCAGAGCTCAGTGAAGAGGAGAGGAAGGATAGATGGGAAACATACCAAATGGGAAAACGCACAGGCTCGGGGCCTCCTACACGGTGAGTGGACAGGAGAGGTCCACAGACGCCGAGGCCAAGATTTTGAACATAGGAATGAGGGATGGTCCTACACACACTTTCCTGCCTGTGCTTTGGATCTTAATTTCCACTCACATTTTTATTCCTTTTGTGTAGTGTAGAGAAGGGAAATCAGGACATGGGCTCTGTGTCCTCCTTATAAAGATGTCATTTCACCTCTCTGGGCTTTTCTTTGTCATACACAAAATTGGAAAAAATCGCCTTTTTCTCCTATTCCAAGGGAAATAATAAAATAAAATGTAAGTGAGGCAAAATTACCATTAAGATATTATCTGCAGATCATGGCAACTTCATTGCGCCCAGCAGATTCATTCTCCTTTGCCTCGTACCTCTTACCAGGTCTGTCAAAAAGCACCTTTAAGGCCTGAGTTTCACTTTCCTGGCCCCTACGCCCACCTTGTGGCTGCTACGGGAACGGCATGCTCCAGCTAAGGCACGGTAAGCAGAGAGGGGAAAAAGAGACTCAGCAAACTTACAAACAGAAAATGATTTCATCCCTCCTTCCTCAAATTAGTTAACAAATCAATGCATTGCCAATCAAAAGCCCCTAGATGAGATGATTCTAAAATCATATGAAAAATAATAGCAAGAATAGCCAAGACGAATTTGATAAATAATAGAGAGAGGGGAGGAAAAGAAAAACAATATTAGAAAGTTACAGTTTTGAAAACTGTGGTATTGTCACAAGGTTAGATAAATAGATCCATGTAAAACAATGAGAAGCCTCGAAACACATCTGCATATATAGGAAATCTTGCATATAAAAGGTGATATTTCAAATCAATTCAGTAAATGACTATCCATTAACACCTCAATCACATGCACAAAACTGAATCCTAAATGAATTATAGATCTAAACTTTAAATATGTAACTACATAATATTAAATAAAAATATTTTGTGCATAAGAAAGGCTTTTAAACAAAACCTTTTTAATGGTCTTAAATAAAATGATCAATACAAGTGATTACATCAAAACAAGAAAATTCTGTGAAATAAAAGACCATAAATAAAATTAAAACATGAGTGAAAGTCTGAGAGGAAAATTTTGCAACAAAGTAATGGTATACAAAGAAACCTTATGAATTAGTTTTTTAAATGACCCAATTAAAAAGAAGCAAAGTAATCAATTCTTATTGAAAATAATCAATTCTTGTAAGAAAAGAGAATGGTCAGTAAACCTATGAAAAAGATGTAAATCATCACTGACAATCAGGAAAATTCGAAGTTAAACAATGATGGTGTTTTGATCAATCTGATTAACAAAGATTGAAAATGTTTTTATAACCATCAGTGAGAGTCTGGGGAAAAGCACACATTCATTTACTACCAGTGAAGAGGGAAATTACTCAATAAACTATGTTATATCTAGTCTATGCAATTTGTCTGCATGAATGAAGAAGGGTTAAATAGATCTCAGTGTATAACGTAGTAAAATCTGTAAACACATTAAGTGAAAAACATGTTGAAATAAAATTATGCTATTTATATAAAACATAGAAACTCTACCGGTTTTGTATGGTGGTGTGTAGGCATGCGTGTCTGTGCACGTGTACATGCGCCTATTAGAGGTTCTATTAGACACCTGTCAAATAGAACATGGTGATCACCTTTACAGGGGAGACTGTGATTGAGGTGGATGTCAAAAGGGACTTATTTTAGCACTATCTTTCAGATTTTAATGTTTTAAAAGTGTACATTATTTGTATATTTAGAAATTCACTTGAAGAAGAAAATTATTAATATAACAGGTCGTATTGCCCAAAAGTAGCCACAACAATATCTCCAACATCATCTTTTCATGGCAATATGACCTTTCCATGCCCCATTAGGTTTCAAATATCAGAGCCAGCATCTAAAGCCAGACAATCTGATGACATCCAAGCTCAAGCCCATGACTACAACCCAACATTGTTCTGATTAATTAATCCTCAATAATCCTATTATTTACCTAATACTGCAGGTGTCCCCAGTGCAAAAAAAAACAGGAAGCTGAACACAAGAATTACAAATTGCACAAGAAAGAAAGAAAAGAAGGAAAGGAGGGGGGTGGGAGGAGAGAAGGAAAAACATTTGATCTCATCACTAATCTTGAAAATAAAATCAAAACGAAGCTAAGATTTGATGTTGTACCAACTAAATTACAAAACCAAAAATTAAAAGATAATAGTTGTTACTGTAAAATTTGTATACTCATACACCGTGAGTAAAGTGAAAATGAATACAATACTTTAAACAGCCATTTGGCAGTGATGATACACATGTATTATACTGCGTTTAAATATTTTGATTTAGAGTTATTTCTAGGAGTTCATTTTAAGGAAATAATACAAAGTTGTTTTTGCTTCACACAAAGATGTTCATTGCAATGTTACATGTACAAATAGAAAAAGTAACTTTTTTCCATCAGAATATGAATGATTAAATGAAACATACAAAAATAAAAAATTCACAACACACTTTTATTTATTGAAACTGTGTTAAAAGATGCATTTACACAGGAAAATACCAGAGAGAGCGTACAAGAATGGTCACAGTTGTAAGAGTGCTAAGATCAACTTAATTTTCAAGATGCTTATAAATCTTATCTTTTTTTCTTGTTTTTCTTTTTCTTTTTCTTTTAGACAGAGTCTTACTCTGTCACTTGGGGTAGAGTGCCATGGCGTCTTTGTACCTCATGGTAACTTCATACTCTTGGGCTCAGGAGATCCTCTTGCCTTCAAGTAGCTGAGACCATAGGCATGTGCCACTATGCCCAGCTAGTTTTTCGATTTTTAATAGAGACTAGATCTTGCTCTTGCTCAATCTGGTCTCAAGCTCCTGAGCTTAAGTAATCTACCTACCTCAGCTTCCCAGAGTGCTAGGATTACAAGGGTGAACCACTACACTCAGCCTGTTATCAATATTTAAAAATTTATTTTTATATGGACAAAACTATTTTGATGATTCTCCTCTGCCTTCCAACCTCTTTCTAGATCATAGTTTTTGCCTCAAAGAATCAGAACCAGAAAATCCCATTTTATAATCTAGCACAAAACAAGTTTCTTACTGCCTATCTTAAGGTATGATGGCAGCCAACAATAAATCACCCAGGTCTACCCAGAAGCTTATGGGCACTGCTTCTGTGCTCACCACAAGAAGAGTCAGGCCTGGAGTGTCCAGGATCCCTGCTGTGGGTTTCTGACATTCTTCATCATCCAGGCCTATCTACTGGCAGCTGAAGTCCTTGACAGTTGGTTAATTCTGCAGCGGAGTTTAAAGCCAAAGTCTGCAGCTGAATTATTCTGTTATCCATTTTGAGGATTAACACCTCTACTGATCTGATGTAGAAAATGATGCTCAGAAATCCTCCTTGACAAGCTCTCTCTTTATCAAGAAACCACTCTGATCTCACCTACTTAGCGATTTGCAGTTAAGTGCTGGTATTAACAGAAATGGGGCAGATCCAGAGCCTGTCCCCTCTGCCCAACCCCCCCCAGAGAGGAGGGAACAAAAACCTAACCCCTCAATCCCCCAGGGCCTGGGGTGAATCTGACTAGACTTCCGTGAAACTCAAACCCTGTTCCATAATTCTCCTCACCCACACTTCAGTCTTACTGGCCTCTGTTTTGTTTTCCATAGGAGAGCTTGAAATACTCTTATAAAGACCCTCTAGTGGCCTCCCATTACACAGAAAATAGAAGATACCCCTGCCTCAGCCTACAAGGCTCTGCCCAGCCTGGCCCCTGCAGCCTCTCCAGAGCATTCACGCTTGTACCATCTGTTGCTGGGGCACTATCTTCCCCTCCCCCAGAGTGACCAACTCTTCCTGCTTTGCCTGACACTTTCCTTTTAGCGCTGGGAGTCCCACATCCTGGGAAACCTCTCTGTGCCCCGCAAAACAAAACAGTGGATCAGGCTATTTCCTGTCTCCACACTCCCAGTCCTCTAAGCCCATGCTCCTGGAAGGTCTAAGACAAAAGCCACTTCTTAGAGGTCTGCATCTCCCTACCACTCCCTCATACCTGAAGTGGGTCCTGGTTACTATTCCTCATGGTACTCTTTTCTCAAGGCACTTCTTAATTATTTGCTCCTTTAGGTGAAATATCTCTACAAAGAGAACTATGAAACACTAAGGAAAGAAATCACAGATGACACAAATAGAAAAAAACATATCATGCTCATGGATCAGTAGAATCAGCATTGTTAAAATGCCCATATTACCCAAAGTGATTTACTAATTCAATGCAATCCCCATCAAAACATCAATGTCATATTTCACAGACTTAAAAATAATAATTTTATACTTCATTTAGAACCAGGAAAAAAACCTTTAACAGCTAAAGCAATCCTAAGCAAAAAAAAAAAAAAATTCTGAAGGCATCACATTACCAGACTTCAAACTGTGCTACAAGGCTATAGTAACCAAAACAGCATGGTATTGGCACAAAAATAGAGACATAAACCAATGGAACAGAGAACCCAGGTATAAAACCATCCACATACAGCCAACTGATTTTTGACAAAACAGACAATATACACAAGGGAAAATAAACCCCAGTCAATAAATGGTGCTGGAAAAATTGGATAGCCACATGCAGAAGAATGGAACAGGATCCATTCTCACACCACTCACAAAAATTAATTCAAGATAGATAAAAGACTTCAGTTTAAGGCATGAAATCATAATAACTTAGAAGAAAATATGGTAAAAGTTCTTCTAGATATTAGCCTAGACAAAGTATTTATGAAAAAAGACCCCAGTGGCAATGACAGCTACAACAAAAATAAATAAATGCAACTTGATTAAATTAAAAAACTTTTGTACAGCTAATGGAATAATCAATAGAGCAAATACAAGACCTACAGAATGGAAGAAAATATTTGCTAGCTATACATCTTATAAAGAGCTAATAACCAGAATCTACAAAGAACTCAAGCAAGTCAGCAAGAAATAAACAAACAAACACGTTAAAAAGTGGGCAAAAGATGTGTGTGGGAGGTAAACAGGCTGATTTCTCTGCAGGCACTCCAATTCAGGATAAAGCAAAAAAGCGGGCCATCCCTGCAGTTCCTTATCCAGAAATACTGAAGATGAAAGGAGCCCAAAGGCAGCCCAGATGGGGTAATGTCATCAAGACCATCTTTGAATGGAGAAACAGCAGGAAGGAGGGCTGAGCCGTTTGGCCCCCATCAGCAGTTAGATTAGGAAAGATGGTCTGTCTTCCCTGTGGAGATGAAATTTATTTTCCCCTCTCCCCTTTCTGAATGCATTATCAGGCCATTGTTGACAATTTATTACCCTATGCTCTTCCACTCAACCTTCAGAGAAATTGGGAAGAGGGGGCTTGGGATTTTTTTCCTATTTTTGAATTTTGACCCCTTTGCATTTTTTCACTAATACTTTGTCCTAGAGATCAATAAAAGGTTTTTGAGGAATACACTACCGGGACCTGTTCAAACTAAAAAGCTTCTGCACAGCCAAGAACACAGTTAGTAAAGCAAGTAGACAGGCTCAGAATGGGAGAAGATATTTTGCAGGTTATATCTCTGACAAAGGTTTAATAACCAGAATACACAGAGAACTCAAAGGTATTTGCAAGAAAAGAATAAGTGATCCCATCTCAGGGTGGGCAAGGGACCTGAAGAGAAACTTCTCTGAAGAAGACAGGCACACAGCCTACAGACACATGAAAAAATGCTCATCATCCTTAATCATCAGAGAAATGCAAATCAAAAGTACTTTGAGATGTAATCTAATTCCAGTAAGATTAGCCCACATCACAAAATCCCAAAACCAGAGATGTTGGTGTGGATGTGGAGAAAAGGGAACACTTCTACATTGCTGGTGGGAATGCAAACCAATACGTTCCTTTTGGAAAGATGTTTGGAGAATACTTAAGAGATCTAAAAATAGACCTGCCATTCGATCCTATAATTCCTCTACTAGGTATATATGCAGAAGACCAAAACTCACATTATAACAAAGATATTTGTACCAGAATGTTTATTGCAGCCCAATTCATAACTGCTAAGTCATGGAAGAAGCCCAAGTGCCCATCAACCTATGAATGGATTAATAAATTGTGGTATATGTACACCATGGAATATTATGCAGCCTTAAAGAAAGATGGAGACTTTAGCGCTTTCATCTTTACATGGATGGAGCTGGAACTATATTCTTCTTAGCAAAGTATCTCAAGAATGGAAGAAAAAGTATCCAAAGTACTCAGCCCTACTATGATTCAACTAATTTGTAACTTTCATATGAAGGCTATAACCCAATTATAGCACAAGAATATGGGGAAAGAGGCAAGGATGAGGAGGGGAGAGGGGAGGATAGGTGGATGGAGGGTAATTGGTGGGACCATACCTACAGTGCATCTTAGAAGGGTACAGGTGAAACTTATTAAAAGCAGAAGATAAATGTCTTAACACAGTAACTAAGAAAATGCCAAGAAGGCTATGTTAAACAGTTTGGAGAAAATATTTCAGATTGTAAATGCAACCAGCACATTGTATCCCATGATTGCATTAATGTATACAGCTATGATTTAATAAAAAAAAAAAAAAAAAGAAAGAAAAAAACCTGTGGGATACTGAAAAATCAGTCTTGAGAGGAAAATTTATTGCTTTAGATGCCTACATTCGAAAAACAGAAAGAGAGCGCATCAACAAACTCACAAGCCATCTTATGTAAATGGAAAAAGAAGAACAATCTAAGCCTAAACCCAGCAGAAGAAAAGAAATATCCAAAATTAAATCAGAAAGCAATGAAGTTGAAAACAAAAGAATCATTCAGAAAATTTATGAAACAAGGAGTTGCTTTGAAAAAATAAATAAAATAGATAAACCTTTGGCCAGACTAACTTGAAATAGAAAAGTAAAATCTCTAGTAACCTCAATCAGAAATGATAAAGGGGAAATAACAACTGATGCCACAGAGATACAAGAGATCATCTCTGAATACTACCAGAATCTCTATGCCCAGAAATTTGACAATGTGAAGGAAATGGATCAATATTTGGAATCACACCCTCTCCCTACACTTAGCCAGGAAGAAATAGAGCTCCTGAACAGACCAAGTTCAAGCACTGAGATCAAAGAAACAATAAAAAATCTTCCAACAAAAAAATGCTCTGGACTGGATGGCTTCACACCAGAATTCTATCAAACCTTCAAGGAAGAACTTATTCCCATACTGCAGAAATTATTCCAAAAAATTGAGGAGGAAGGAATCTTCCCTAACACGTTCTACAAAGCAAACATAACCCTGATACCAAAATCAGGAAAAGACCCAACAAAAAAAGGAGAATTTCAGACCAATTTCACTCATGAATATAGATGCAAAAATTTTCAACAAAATCCTATCCAATAGATCACAGCTTATCATCAAAAAAGTCATACATCATGACCAAGTAGGTTTCATCCCAGGGATGCAAGGCTGGTTTAACATACACAAGTCCATAAATGTTATCCATCCTATCAACAGAAGAAAAAACAAAGACCATACGATCCTCTCAATAGATGCAGAAAAAGCGATCGATAAAATTCAGCATCCTTTTCTAATTAGAACACCGA
>CAUYRH010021730.1:0-49838 GCA_963574655.1 Perodicticus potto
TTGCCATTTGACCCTATAATTCCTTTACTTGGTATATACCCAGATGACCAAAAATCACTTTACAATAAAGATATCTGTACCAGATTGTTTGTTGCAGCCCAATTCATAATTGCTAAGTCATGGAAGAAGCCCAAGAGCCCATCGATCCATGAATGGATTAATAAACTGTGGTACTTGTATACCATGGAATATTATGCAGCCTTAAAGAAGGATGGTGACTTTTCCTCTTTCATATTTACATGGATGGAGCTGGAACATGTTCTCCTTAGCAAAGTATCTCTAGAATGGAAGAAAAAGTATCTAATGTATATATCCCTAATATGAAGCAAATTTATCTTTCAAGTGAAGCTACAACCCAATTATTGCACAAGAAGACGGGGAAAGGGGAGAGGGAGGAAAGGGGAGGGAGAGGGTGGGGGGAGAGAGGATAAACAGTGAGATCACACTTGTGGTGCATATTTGAAGGGTCAGGAGAAAACTTCTAAATACGGATCAAAAATGTTTTCACATAGTAAATGAGAAAACCTCATGAATGTTATGTCAATCAGGTTGATAAAAATATCTCAGATTGTATGTGAAACCCGCACACTGTACCCAATGATTGAATTATTGTACACAGATACGATTCAATAAAAAAAAACAAAAAAACAAACAAAAAAAACAGTGGCCGTGCCGGCTGTTTGCCTTTGGGTCTGGGCCTTACGTTTGGGAAGCTTCTCCGAGACCTACTGACCCGAAAGGATGAAGTCTGCACAGCAGCCGGGACCCCAGGTACTTCTCACCCTCTTGACTCAACTGCCACAATTCTGCTAACCTGCTTTAACTGAGAACGTGTCCCAGGTCCACCCTTTGCCGTTACGACTCTTTCTTGCTGAAGGAGGGTGTTTACATCCGAACAGCCCTCACCCCCACCCTGAGCCTGGCTCCCCTTCCACACCTTAGGATTCAGTCCAAGCAGCACCTCACCCCTCCTCCATCTGCTGCCGTGTAACAAGCTGCTCTGAGTCCTAACGCTGGGCTGATGCCAGCCGTTTATTTTGCTTATGAATCTACCATTTGAGAAGGCCGCGGAGAGGACAGACAGCCATGCCTGCTCTGTGTGGCACTTCTGAGATGGCCAGCACAGGTCGTCTCCTTACTATGCAGGCTCCCTGCAGGGCGACTTGGGCTTCCGCACAGCATGGCAGTTGAGTGTCCAGGGGGCATCACCTTCTCTGGCCCCGCCTCTGGAGTCAAGTAAGACACATCCTCTGTTACCAGTCCACCTGGATTCCAGGGCAGGGAACGTAGGCAAAGCCATTGCTGGGAGGAGGCTTAAGTCTACCTGTGAGAAGAATGTGTGCAGATGTCACGGCAGCCATTTCTGCAAAGTGCCATCTGCTGCCCTCAGCCCCGCCCACCTGCTCTACCAGGTGACTGCACCCCCTCAGTGCTCCTGGGGGGACCAGGGCACGTCTCTGTGTGACTTCCACCAAGTCCCCTCTGCTGGTCACTTTCTCACTCCCGGACAAGGCCAGTTTAGTTCAGTTGTACAGCTAACCGGTTCATTCTTAGGTCTCCACTTACTAGCACAGTGCCTGACATCACAGGTAAACAAATGTCTGGATAAACGAGGGAAGTGCATCCTCTTCCTTCTTTCCTGTTGTTATCGACGAGCAGATTTGTCATCTGCAGAACAGAGGTGGTGACGCCGAGATCACAAGTGTGGTGAAGGGGTGAAGCCAGGACCTGGGAGAGGGCATGCCACATTCCGAAGGCTATTTGCTTTGATTGTTGTGTCCTTAGCTGTGCATCTTTTCAGCTTAATTAAGTCCCATTTGTTAATTTTCGTTGTTGCAATTGCCACAGAAGTCTTCTTCATAAAATCTTTCCCCAGGCCGACACCCTCAAGAGTTTTTCCTACACTTTCTTCTAGGATTTTCAGTGTTTCATGTCTCATTTAAATCTTTTATCCATCTTGAGTCAATTTCTGTTAAATGGTGAGAGGTGCTGGTCCAGTTTCTGTCTTTACATGTGGTTATCCAGTTCTCCCAGCACCACATCTGAATAGGGATTCTATTCCTCGGGGCATATCAAAGATTGGATGGTGATATGAGACTGGTTTCATCTCTTGGTTTTCTATTTAGTTCCATATGTCTGTATCTCTATTTTTGTGCCAATACCATGCTGTTTTGACCACCATGGACTTGTAATATAGCCTGAAGTCTGGTAGGGTGATGCCTCTGGCTTTGTTTTTATTACTAAGAATTGCCTTGGCCATATGTTTTTTTTCCTGGTTTCATACCAAACTAAGAACTATTTTTTCCAGATCTTCAAAGTATGATGTTGGTATTCTAATGGGGATGGCATTGAATCTGTAGAGTGCTTTGGGAAGTATAGACATTTTGACAATGTTGATTCTTCCCAGTCAAGAGCACGGTATGTTTTTCCATTTGTTAATGTCTTCTACTATTTCTTTTTTTAGGGTTTCATAATCCTCTTTGAAGAGGTCCTTCACCTCTTTTGCTAGGCATATTCCTAGGTATTTCATTTTTTTTTTTGATGCTACTGTGAAGGGAATTGTGTCTCTAATTAGTTTCTCAACTTGGCATGTTATGTAACATGACTTGTGGTCATTGATTTTATATCCTGAGACGTTACTACATTTCTTGATCACTTCCAGGAGTCTTGTGGGGGTCTCTGGGGTTCTCTAAATATCATATCATCAGCTAAGAGTGAGAGTTTGACCTCTTCTCCCCCCATTTGGATGACCTTTATTTCCTTCTCTTGTCTGATTGCATTGGCTAGAACTTTCAGAACTAGGTTGAATAATAGTGGCAATAGAGGACATCCTTGTCTGGCTCCAGTTCTAAGTGGAAAAGCTTTCAGTTTTACTTCATGCAGGATGATATTCACTATGGGTTTGTCATAGATGGCTTCAATCAGTTTAAAAGATGTGCCATCTAAGCCTATATTCTTAGAATAATATGCTGAATAGACAACCTTTAGAATGGGAAAAGGTATTTGCATATTATGAATTTGACAAAGACTTGATATAGAGATCTATAGAGAATTCAAATTTATCAACAAAAAAGCAAACATTCCCATCTATCACTGAGCAAGAGATATGAACAGAACCTTCTCTGAGGAAGACAGACATATGAAGAAATGCTCATCGTCCCTAATCATCAGAGAAATGCAAATAAAAACCACCCTGAGATATCACCTCACCCCAGTGAGAATGGCCCACCTTACAGAATCCCAAAGCTTCAGATGCTGGTGTGGATGTGGAGAGAAGGGAACACTTACTGTGTTGGGGGGACTGCAGACTAATACAACCTCTGTGGAAGGAGAGTCCTCAAAGAACTCAAATTAGACTTCCCATTTGACTCCGAAATCCCATTCCTGGGCATCTAACCAGAAGAAAAAAATCATTTTATCATAAGGACATTTGCACTAGATATAATCACCAAGATTTGGATACGATCTAAGTGCCTACCAACTAAGGAAAGCTTTAACAAACTGTGGTATATGTACACCATGGAACACTATTCAGCCATAGAAATAATGGAGATTTTACATCTTTTGTATTAACCTGGATAGGGTGAAACACATTTTTTTCACATTTTAGTAAAGTATCACAAAAATGGAAAAGCAAGTATCCAATATACTCAGTACTAATATGAAGCCAGTAGATGATCTAATTCAAGCCCACATAAGAGGAAAAACTCGGTTCAATTCAAATTGGGGGAGGGGGACTGAGGGAGGTGGGGAGGATTGGGGTGCTCCCACTGAACGGGCACAATGTGGGGTACATGGTACAGTTTTCAGGTGAAGGACGTAACTACAAGAGCGACTCTCCCTGACAAATTCAAATTGTGACTTGGTTGTTTGTACTCTCACATTAACCTGAAATTAAAAAAAGATAACCACACAACACACAGAAGGCACCTGGGGGTGCCCTGAACGTGAGAAGGCTGTGATGGAGGAGGCCTGAGTGCTTAGACACGTGCAGAGGCGAACAGGACAGGAGCTACTTGGAGGGGGAAGGAACCACACCTTCTCTCAAATAAATAAGACAAGTTCTTCAAACGTGATCACTGCGACAGAGTGGAAGCTGCTTTATTTAAGATCTGAGCAGACTGCTTTCCGTCACTAGTTCCCCACTCCGCTCGGTATTCCCATGTACCCACGTAACTCATTATAAATAAATATTACCATGGAGATGCAATGATTATAATAATTTCAGTGTTTATTCTACATGCCTGCTTATTAGCCACATGCCTGGTACCATTGTGCAGTAAATTCCTGAGCTGTCTAATGAACCAAGCCGTCTAATGTTTATGTTCTGATTATTATTGTTGTTAGCAGAATTTTGCCAGCAGAGCCTGGAAACAATGTGAGAGCTTGGGGACATCTGAGACAATGGTCCAGCTGACTGATCCTTTTATTCCGGTCTCAGTCAGAGTTTCCCAGGGGTGTGCGAGGGTGGAATTATTTTCATGATAACGCTAAGGTGAGACGTGTTCTTACTCCCATCTTTAAGGAGTGCAAGGTAGAGTGTCCCAGGGGCCAGGTAAGTGGGATGACATCGCTCATGGTTAAGGGCACGTGTACCCGCATTTTCTTGCATTTTCTAATGTTCTCATACAGGTCAGCAGAAGCTCTTTGGGCTTCTGAATAATTTTAAGGGGCAAATGGCTCTGGAACCACACAGCGGGCAAGCTGACCCGAGATGAGGCCTCCACTCTCATGACCAGAGAAGACTCCTGCCCCTGTGGCTGACCAGGGGCTTCTTGCCGTGATTATTGGGACTGTGGGAGAGAGACAGAAATACGAGACAGACAGAGACACGTGTGAGTGAAAGGTGAGAGAGGAAGAGACCCCATGTGGGGCCTACTAGGAGACCCCGGGATGGACAATGGCCTCAGAGCCCTGGGCTGTCCAATTCTTGATTCTGAGGGTGGCAGTCTGGGCTGGGCTCAGCTGGACAGTTCCTGCGGGCTGCACCAGGCTCCTCCTTCTGTGGTCTGCTGTGACTGCTGAAGCGACTCTGTCCAGGGCTTTGCTGGCGCCTCGGTGTGTGTTGCTGTGAGGGCCATCCTGGACTGGGTGACTTACAAGAAAGGAGGCTTACTGAGCTCAGTCCCGCAGGCTGTGCAGGAAGCCTGGCGACAGTACCTGCTCTGGCCAGGGCTGCTTCTGGGGAAAGGCGGGGTGTGGGCGGTGCCAGGCTCTGTTAACAAGCAGCTGGTACAGGGACTAATAGGGTAAGAACTCATTGCTGGGAGATGGACCAAGCCCCTCATGAGGGGTCCACCCCCACAACCCAGGCCCCTCCCCAACCTCCAATCTGGGGATCAAATTCCAAGGAGAGATTGGAGGGTCAGATATCCAAAACACAGCAGATAGCAGCTGGGGTTGGCAGGTGCCTGGGTCTCCCCCACAGGGCTGCCCTCCTCCAGGTGGGTGGCCCACCAGCTTGCTTTTAGATCTCAGAGCACCCCACGGCTTCTTGAGGCTCCTGAAGGCTGCAGGAACTGCTATGGGCACTAGGAGGTTGCAAGCCCAGGCTTCATTCAAGGGACCTTTGTAACTGGCTGTATGAACAAATTTCTCTGGCCTCTGTATGTTTGTTCAGTAATTCTCTCCCTAAACTAATTGCTTGACCTTTTGTAGAGGACACCAAGAGCTGGACAACCTCTGAGCAAGATGATTGGCAGCTGGGGGGTGGACCCTCGGGCAATTCGTCTGCTGGTGCTCGTTGTGGAGAAAAGAGCCGGAGCTCAGGCGATCCTTCGGCAAGTACTCATTGTCTCATACTCCCCTCACCTGTCCTGTGCTGTCTCACTACAGGGCTTCTGCGGAGGTTGCTCAAATCGTTCAGATTGTATATGAAACCAGCACATTGTACCCCTTGATTGCACACTGTACACAGCTATGATTTAATAATAAAAACAATGAGAAAAAAACATTAAGATAAGGGAAACAAAAATTGTGAGAAAGATTGAATGTAGTAAAAACTATAAATAAATCTTAAAAGATGACCCTAAAAAAAAAAAACAACAACAAAGTTAGCCTGCCTCCTGTAAGCTTGTACTTCCAATCCATGTCACGTCTGGTTCCTTTCTGCGGCGATCCAGACCAGGGCCATAGGAGCTGTGACAATCTTTTGTTTTTTTTGCAGTTTTGGCCGGGGACGAGCTTGAACTCGCCACCCCCAGTATATGGGGCTGGCACCCTACTCTTTGAGCCACAGGCGCTGCCCTAACTGCTTGATCTTTTGTGCTGTTTCCTGGGATGGTGGATTTCCTGCCAGAGGAGTTGAGTTTCCAGAGGCTCTGGACTAACTTCCTGATGCCCAGACTCACCTTAGGACCTGCCCTGTGCTCCTAGACCCTTGTTAGTTCCCCTTACTCACTTCAACAACACCTGCCCAGATGCACAGTAGCCCCTAGTTAATTTCCCCTCTTAAAAAAACCCCAGACTCTACTTTGGTTAGAGAGATGGGCTTGAGGCTGCTTCTCCAGTTCTGATGCCTTTGGTACTGAAATTTCTTTCCTTCCTTGGCAACCCTCTGTGTCTCAGTATGGCTTCTCTGGGTCAAGCGTTGGGGCTCATGCCTGAAATCTCAGCATGCTGGGATGCTGAGGCAAGAGAATCACTTGAGCTCAGGAGTTCAAGACCAGACTGAGCAGATCAAGACACCAGCTCTACTAAAAATGGAAAAACTAGCTGGGCTTTGTGGTTGGCTCCTGTAATCCCAGCCACTCAAGAGGCTGAGCAAGAGCATCACTTGAGCCCAGGAGTGTTCGGTTGCTGAGAGCTATGATGCCACAGCACTCTAGCCTGGGTGATAAGTGAGACTCTGTCTCAATAAAAGAAAACAAAAACAAACAAACAAAAATGCTGGCTGCTCTATGTGATGAGTAACCCACCCTCGGCTAAAGTTCTCTTGAGATTTTGATACCGCCTATTCCTGGGAGAAGGGGCAAAGTCACGGCACAAAAGGTGTCATCACAGAACCACATGGAGCCATGTGTACAAACAATCTACACTGGACTTCCCTGTCTGCCACTGCCATGCTGGCCTCTCCATCATTCGATTGGGATCCCCGACTATTCTGCTCCCAAGGATTCAGACCACGGTCACCTCCACTCTCCCAAGGACGCAGACCATGGTCACCCCCACTCTCTCAAAGAAATACAGACCACGGTCACCCACACTCTCCCAAGGATGCAGACCATGGTCACCCCCACTCTTCCAAAGATGCAGACCACAGGCACCCCACTCTCCCAAGGACACAGACCATGGTCACCCCCACTCTCCCAAGGATTCGGACCATGGTCACCCCTACTGATGACCATCATCCCTGTAGAGTAATTGTTTTCAGGAAAAAAATCAGACTTGTCTTCAGAACATGAACTCTGTATTTCTAATTTAAGTGAGAAATTTGTGAGAAGCCAAATTATGACCTAGTTTTCTCTGAATCAAGGACGATTCAGTTTCCTTAGATTGTGTTGGCAGAATTCAGATGTTTGCTTGTGTGTTCTGATTTACATTGGCTGATAAGGGCAGTCACTCAGTTGCATGAGCATCAGTCATTTTCAATTATTTGTTATAAATATGTCAGACCTCTGAGTAGCAAGACAGTTCTTTCCTCAGTGACACAGTGGGGACTTAAAGGGAGTGTCATGTACCAGGTGACATTTGTCCTAAACTAAACAGTAAGACTTCAAGTGCCACTGTGACGCTGTTGGGCAAAGAACACAGAGGGTTAGGGAAGAGAAAGGAAATTATTTAATTCTCTTTATTTCCACACTTAGAAAACATCTGGACTTTGGATTTTAAAATAAATGGTATTGTGTTGTCAGCTCACATCAAACCTGTTTTTACAGTTTCAGAATTACCAAGAGTCCAAACCCTCAGACCCATTTTGCACAATTCTTCAGCTCCACTAAGCACCCAGACTGTTAGTAACAGCGATCTGACGTCAAGGGGGTATCATTAGGAGATCCCATAAAACTGTCCTGGACAGGAGCCTCCTCTCAGATCCACAGCTAAAAGACAATTCTCCAGAGGATTCTAGAGCACAGAAATTAGGAGCCTGCTCAGAAAGAGCACCCCACGTGCACCTTCCAGAAGACTCTGCTGGACTCTTGCATTACGCTGAGATTAAGACTGATCAGCTGCATCGAACCGTCAGTGGAATGAAATATGCTTTTGTGTTTTGAGGACGCATCCATCTGAGTTTCCACTTGTCGGATATGTGGCTGCCGCTGAATTCATCACATCAGCATGAAACCCGGCAGTAGCTAGTTTCCAGCTGCCTGACTCGCCATCAACAGCCTGCTCTCGGAGGGTTTTGGCCGCCTCACCTGGTTATGCCAATAAATCTGTGTGAACAGCTGCCGGATTTGTTATTGATTTCCCCACGGTTGGATCTGAGGCCCTGTCTTCAGTGATAGGTCTTCAGAATGGAAACTTGGGGCAAAGGAAGAGCTCTGCTAGTATTGAGAGTCTCATGGGCTGCCTCCTCCATGTGCGGGGAGGCTCTGGGTCAGCTGAGCCGCCTCCTCCATGTGCTGGAAGGCTCGTGGTCAGCTGAGCTGCCTCTTGTCGGTCAGCTGAGCCACCTCCTCTTGGTTAGCTGAGCTGCCTCCTCTGTGTGTGGGGAGGCTCTGGGTCAGCTGAGCCGCTTCCTCCATGTGCTGGAAGGCTCGTGGTCAGCTGAGCCGCCTCTTCTCGGTCAGCTGAGCCACTTCCTCTTGGTCAGCTGAGCTGCCTCCTCCGTGTGCTAGAAGGCTTGTGGTCAGTTAACTGTGCTGTCCGTGTAGAGGAGGACGAGAGTCCCGTCCAAGAGCCAGCTCCCACTGCCACACGCCATTCATGAAAGACAGCACCCATAGTTCTCACAATTATTATTGACTTGGCCTAAACTTACCTCGTTGCAAACCGAAGTTCGTTTAGTGAATAATTCCAGCACACGAACACTCTGTACCACGTAGATTGAGTGTTGGTGGCAAGTACCCCCAGGGAGTCTAGAGAGTTGATTCAGCTTTTCCAGCCTTCTTGGCCTTGAAAAATATCTTGGTGAGAATTCACAGATTCTTTTCGGAGGATGTTAACCTTTGCATTCTCTTTGGAAATGGGCTGTGTTTGTAAAATTGGAGAAGAATGAAATGGGCCTGCCAACTGCAACAGAGACTTAAGAAGCTGAAATTGCATCTCACCTTACCACCGCATGTGCACCCTCTGACATCACCGGTCAAAATGCATCACCCACTTCATAGGAAAAAAAATCAGCTCGGTGACCCCACCCTGCTCTGCTCAGTGAACGCTGACGCTCATGACTGTTCTTGTTTATCAGACTTACAGCTTCCATTTTTTTTCACTATCTCCTATATTTTTTAAAAATAGATTTTCATGCCATTGTCTAGTTTTGACTTCTAAGAGAAAACCTTGTTCATTGGAAGAATTTTGAAAATTTGAACTAAAGACTAAAGAATCTTTTTTAAAACGTCTTTTGAGCAGGGAGTTCTGGAATTTCACCCTGGTTCTCGGCGGTGAATCCACGCTATGGAGTCCACACTGGGATGGACCCCGGCGGCCTCGTCCTCGCTGGCACACCTGTCCTCTGCCCGCCCATCTGGCAGGAGGGCTGTGGAGCCTCTTTACCATTAATCTTGCCCAGCTCATTACAAGAGGCTGGCAGGTCTGAAACACAAAGTTCAGGTATCCGGAATTTTTCAAATCTGCTACTAAATACCCATGGGATATTCCAGGGACATAAATTTTAAAAATTCATTCATCAGGCATCAGGGTTTCAAGAGTGAATTCCTGAGTCACAGGAACACAGGAAGAAATGAGATTTTGAAACTCAATCGCACTCCCGGGTGCGTGCCGACTAAAAGAGGGTGTAACCCAATTCTCAGAGCTATTGAGCTTTTATCAGCCAGTGTTTGCTTTTAGAGAAACTGTTCTACAAATCTCTCTCTGCAAAGCCACCTTGCTTAAAAGAACTTGAAGGAAGAAGAGCCCTTGGAAACCTTAATTCGCCTCCTGGAGATTTCCATGATGTTTTTCTCTCCCGTTTTTTAAGGAGTTCTCCATCTTAGGGCCTTGGAAAGAGAGGGCCGCAAAGAAGCAGAAAGCCCACATTTCCATGGAGGGGAGAAGCAGGGTGGGTCTTGGAGAGCTGCTTCATTTTCTTGCAAATCACTTATTAGATGGTAAACTTGTAAATAACAATGACAACCTGATCTTTGATTTTGGTTGTTTGCATAGTCTGAAAGATAACCTTATACTCTCAAATATAAAAGCCCCAGAATTATGTACATATTTGCTACAGAATTTCTGCCCAGCACACAGAGGATAGCGAACTGTCTTCGGGGCAGAATTTCCACCCTCCTATTGCCAAACCCCTTTTGTCACAGGGGTCAAAATGTTCCCTGTGCTGGTAACTGGTGTTAAAGGTGAGTGTCGCATTTTAAATTTAAAATAAAAGTGTTGCCATGTCTAGTTCTCCTTTGGATGTGGCATGGCAGGAAGAGTGTGGTTTGAGATGAAAACCGATCTTCGGTCTTAATGCCACCTGTCTCTGTGGTTAGCCATGGCCACTTAGCTCTGGTGGGTCCTTCAGCATCAGATTTTCATTGGGAAATGGGGACCATTGTATTGCAGGGCTATGGGGCCGATTAAAATTAGATATGACCCTCATAAGTCAATGACATGAACCAGAGGCATGGGCTTGTTTAGACCGAAAGACGACGTGATGTAACAAACAAGATGTGTGCCTGTCTTTGGATTTGCTTTCCATGAAGCAGTAATACAAAGACATTTTTAGAGCAACTGGGGAAATTTGAACACTAATGTGCTATCAGATGATAGTGAGGAAGAGCGTTTATTTCGTTAAGTTTAATTAATGGAATTGTGGTTTATAAGTAAATGTATTTTTCTTTGGGAAGCACATACCGAGGTATTAAACTAGAAATGAAATATTGTATTGTCAGTAATTCATTGTGAAATGCTTAAGCAAAAACCACTTGAAGTGAACATGGCTAAATATTAATAACAGCTAAAGCAGGGTGGGTGGTGTAGGGTTGAGCTGTCTCTCTTCATTAGTGTCTGTTGACGCTTTCACCAGGAAACACCAGGAAAAGGTGCGTATTCTGCAAGCTCCTTGCACAGTCCTGCCATGTTGCAGGTGCTGCCGGCACAGTGGTGTCTGGCCATCCTCTGGCCACTTACCAGGTATTGATTGATCTCTTTACTCCTGACCAAGCAAAGGAAGAGGAGCCAGCCACGCACCTGTCACACCCTCTAGGATTCTGCTCTTAGGAAGAAGGTAGGCGTGAGGGTGCCACTATGATGGGAATGATTAGTGCATTTCAGTGGCTAGATTCTCTACACTTTTCAAAAAAACAGAATGTCGACCATGAAAGGTTCAGATTCTATGTGAACCTGGTTTTTATCCCGTGCCAAGCTGGACCGCAGTAGGGGGTCGTCAGAACCACCGTGGGGAGGTAATTTGGTAGCACCCAGACCCGAGGGTGTGCTTTGCATGGGCCGGTGGGTGTAGGCACAGGAGACACAGCCGGACCTGGGCAAATGCACTGAGGATGGGCTTGTGGGGCTCCCCTGGGCTTGCTGGAGAGCCCTCCTGCTCTGACCTCCCTACCATGGTGCTGGGAGGGCCCCGATTGCTCAGTTGTCCCAGTGGAAGCCACCTGTCAGCTAACACCCAGCATGATGTGCAGCCAGGCGGGTTATTAACACAGCATTGTCGTGGCAACGGAGAACTGGTACCCAGAGGCTGTGGACATGGCTTCTATGTGTGAATGACAACGACTTTCATAGAGACAAGTCTCTTGAGGTTCTAGGAATAAGGAAACTAACAATCAGACAGAAAGGAGGGGGCTCTGCAGGCAGACCAGACCCTCCCACACTTAGGTGTTCCTTTGGTTCTGGACCAGATGGTTTGAACACCCTCCCTATGCTTGAAGGCAGCTCTGTTCCTCCTTTCTTGAGCCTGGGTGAGGGTTCTTTTTTTTTTTTTTTTTGCCGTTTTTGGCTGGGGCTGGGTTTAAACTTGCCACCTCTTATATGGGTCTGGCACCCTACTCCTTTGAGTCACAGGCGCTGCCCGGTGAGGGTTCTTAAAACCACACAGGTATGAGAATCTCTGCATGGGCTGCACTCCAGCTGCTCCTTATGAACTGAATGACTTTCAAGGGTGGTTTTGCCTACACAGGCATTTTCCCCTCACCTGAGCCACCGCAGTGAAAGCCCATCTCTCCTTGCACACTGAGAGGGGGGTGTGGCTGCGGGGGATGAATGAGAACATGGGCCCCAAGCCCTGTAGCTGCTCCAGCTATGGGGGTGGCCCCGAGGGGGTGTCTTCGCCCTGACACAGTTCCTTCCACTTTGAGAAGTTACTGCTGCCTGCAGGAGAAATGCTGCCCAGGTTTGGAGCACACCCACCCACTCAAGAGACAAAAATAGTCTTGTGAGTCTGGGAAGCGGCCGAGACCACAGTGCCCATCGCCCCCTTGGGGGAGAACCCCGCTACCCCACAGGAAGCCCCTCTGCCCTGCCCTTCAAGGAGGCTGTGATGAGGTGGATCAGATGATGAGGTGGATCAGAACAGTCCCGGGGGCACACGACGTGGCTCTGGCCCAGGAGAGCACCAAGTGAGGGGTGAGGGCTGAGAAGGGGCCCCGAGTGACTTATATGGGTCACCCCCAGGAGGTTTCTGCCAGCCCTCCAGAGGGATGCTGAGCTGTGAGGGCCAGCCCTGCCATGGTCATCTTGCTGGAGCCATGTACTCAGGACCCGGAGGACAAGGCCAAGGGGCAGGCAGGTGGTGTGCAGGGACCTGGAGGGAGGGCCTGGCATTGGGGCGTCATCACAGCGGGGTCAGCAGCTCACAACTGTGCTCTGAGCCACCTACCCCTATTTTTTGGCTGAGTGTGGTCTCTGTCACCGCCCAAAAGCATCCTGACTTGAACAGAGGCACACGTCTGATGGCAGATGGCAGGGGACTATTTAGACCAGGACAATGTGGCCAGTGACCACCTTGTTCAGCAGGTGACTCCCAGCAAGTCCCCCAGGCAGGGGGACGTCTTGTTTGCCGAGTCCTGCAGACTGGTGGGGCCTGAGAGCAATGCGCAGAGGGTCGGGTGCAGAGAGGGTGGGGCTCCCCCATCTGTGGGCACTCGGCACTGTCCTCTCTGTCCAGCAGAACCTGGGCAATGTCATCAGTCCTTTGCTCCCTCCATGTGTGTGGGGAGATGACTGTCCCCTGGGGGCAGATGACGAGCAGCCAACCCTCTCTCGGATCCGGGAGCATCTCTAACAAGACACTTAGTGGGGAAACGAGTGAATGTGGGGACAGATGGGAAGGGACGAAGGGCGATGTGACTTCTCCTCCCTGGTCACCAGACAGTCTTATCTTGGGGGCTTCTGGAGGCAGGTGGGGAGGCACAGAGGCCAGAACCCGGAGGCCGGTGTACCCAGGATGTGGGGGTAAAGGGGGGGACGCAGGAAGGGGGCTGGGTTGAGGTTTACTTGGGGGTGAGGAGGTGGGCGGGGACCTGCAGGGGAGGGCTGGGTTTGTGCGAGTGCAGGGGGAGCTCAGGAAAATTCTAAGACATGGAGTGACTGTGGGGCTGGGGGAGTGGGGCTGGAGTGAGTGTGGGGCTGGGGGAGTGTGGGGCTGGGGGAGTTGGGCTGGGGGAGTGTGGGGCTGGGGATGTGTGGGGATAGCATCTTGTGCTCCGAAGTCCCTCCTGGCGCTGAGATCCGAGCTCTTAGGCTCTGAGGACGTGCTTTTCCTTCCCCGAGGCGCTGAGTGGCTCTGAGAGGCTCTCCGGGCTGGTGCGGCAGGGTCGCTACCTGACGATGTGTGTGGGGAGAGGGAATCTGACGTGCTCTGGTATTTATGTATCTGTGTGTGCGTGTGTATAAATATACAGAGGAGATTATTGTGTTTATCAAACACTAATTATATACCAGGCTAATACTTTACATAAATTTTCTCATCCAATCTTCCCCCAAGTATCCCGACAATTATCATTCCCCCATTTCACATATGAAGAAACCAAGGTTTATGGACACAGAGGAACTTATTCCAGGCTACGAGGGTTTGGGTCCCAATGCTTGGAGCCAGCCCATCCTGTGTTTGTGCCGCCCCACGAGTGCCTTAAATCTTCAGGTATTAAAATTTAAATTAATTGACTCATATTTGGCGTTCTTTCCATTTTTGGAGAACTTTACAAAGATGCTGAATCACCAGAGGAGACCGAGGACAGTCCAGGAGGTCGGCCATCGTCCCTCCCTCTGCTCCCCAGCCCTGTGGTTACCAGGACTCTGTGCCCCAAACCTTGGGCCAGGAGCCCCCCGGGAGTGTGTGTGGTTGGGAGAGGGCGGCTCTGCACCATGTGGATTTTGCATCTTTTGTATGTTTGGGAAGTTACCTTCCTGCTTTCACATTGTCCCTGAGGCGATGCAGATCGCAGCTCCTGGAGTGGGGGGGAAGAAGAGCAGCTGCAGAATCACACCAGGGCGTGACGTCGAGCCGCCTCAGTGGTGTTTCATTAGGAGACACAGTCCCCCAGCGGTGACATGGCCCCCGGTGTCAGCCAGAAAGAAAAAAAGGAAGAAAGAAAGAGGAGGAGAATCAAATCATGGTGCAACTGCTCAAGTTTAGGGAATGGAAGCCTTTTTATAAACTGAATTTTATTCATGTATAAAACAAGGTGAATACCAATATTTAAATATTCTGGATGTTCTGGCTGGAGTTGAAGACTGAGAAGAATTAGTGAAATTTCTGAGTTTCTTAGATCATTACTTTATCATAGCATCAAAAAAAAACCCCTCTCCATTATGAAAAATGTCAAACATACAGAAAAGTAGAGGATGTAGAATCAGGAGTTTCCACACGCGGCTCCCAGGTGATCATTGGCATGTTTCCGTTTTGCTTTTGTTGCCTCTGACACACACAGAGGAACGTTACAAACATCAGGACATTTCATCTCTAAACGCTGCAAAAATGGCCAGGAGCCGTGGCTCATGCCTGTGATCCCAGCACTCTTAGAGGCCAAGACAGGTGGATCGTTTGAGCGCAGGAGTTCCAGACCAGCCTGAGCAAGAGTGAAACCCCATCTCTACTTAAAAATCAGTCAATCAATCAATCAGTGCTGCAGAAATCAGGGACACATTCTAAAGTATGCATAATATCTCCTGACTCTACAGATGTTGCTATTGTCTAAATGTTTGTATCCCTCCAGAATTTGTCTGTTAGAACCTAGCTACCAGTGTAACAATTTTGGAAGGTGGGGCCTCGTGATGGGGTTTGGATGGCCTGGGAATGGGACTGGTGCCCGCATGAAGGAGGCTCCAGAGAGCTCTGCCTCTGTCTACCCTGGAGGACATGGCATCACTGCGGAGGCAGACCCCAAGCCCTTGCCAAGTGCCCACCTGCTCCCTCTTAGACTTCCCAACCTCCGTGCCTGCAAGGAACATGATTGTCCTGTTTGTGAAGTGCCCAGTCTCCGGTTCCAGTGACAGCAGCACAGACAGACCGACAGCTCCAAGTGGGACCTGAAAATGTGGATAAGGCTTTGGAGCTGGGTCCTGGGTAGAGGTTGGAGCAACTGTGAAGTCCATGGTATAAAAAGCCCACGTTGCCACAAGAGGCCTGTGGGTGATTTTGGTGAGGACTCAGAAGGAGAGAGGTGTAGGGAGAGACTTATTCTTCTTAGAAATGACCTAAGTGCAGCAGAACCTCTGTCAAGTGGCCACCCAAGGGACTGTAAATAATGGGTGAGGTTGTCAACATAAGGACCTGGACCGACTGTGCTGATACGTCCACATGGTGCGTGTCTGCTCCATGAAAATCGGGTCTCCCTAAGGAGGTGGTCAGTGACGGAGGTTCTACTGTAGTTGTGAAAAGAATGATGGTGGAAATGTAAACAGTAAAAGGCATTCTGATGAGGTCTCAGGCAGAGATGAAGATGAGGTATTGGAAATCAGAGGAGAGGTCATCCTCTCCCTAAAGCACCTGCCAGGATTGTGTCCCTGTCCTGGGCCTCGTGGAAGGGAGGACGGAGGAGCGGTGACCAGGCATAACTGGCATGCACAGCCTCTAGGCAGGCGCCAGGGCGCTGCCCGGCTCCTCTCGACTGCCACAGTGAGCTATGAGAACGGAGACAGAATTTACACTTACAAGGGGAGCAGAAGTTAGAGACTTGGAAGATTTTCAGCCTGTTGTGTTAAGAATAAAGAAGTGTTTCTGAGAGAGAAAACAAGGTGGTGGCCAAGAAACCCTTTGAATACTACCCTCCTTATTAACAGGAAAAGGACTTGGAAGGTATTTTGGAGATTTCTGAAGCTGCTGCACCCACCACAGACCCCGAGGTGGGGCCCAGGGTGCCTGTGAGATTTCTCAGGCTTGGTGTCCAGAGTGGCCCAGAGTTTCTGCTCATGCACTTGGGCGCAGGGCTCCTTCACCACCAAAGCCCAGGTGTGGCTCAGGCCCCGGCTGCAGACGTGATGAGTGGTAAGCCTTGGTGGTAGCCATGTGGCGCTAGCTCTGCAGGTGCGCAGTGCCAACTAACACAGGTGTTCGGGACACTCATCCAGACTCTGTGTGAGACTTAAGGGCGAGGACAGAATACAAAAGGATCACGTGCTGACCCGCTGCAACTGGATGTCTGTATTGTACGTAGAACGTGCACTTTGCCATGCCCCACTGAGAGTCTGCTTAAGCGCCCTGGATGTGTGGATGCAAGGATCCTCCCTCTCTGCCAGACTGGGAGGCGTACAGCCCAGTGGCCGTGTGGCCCTAAGGTGCTTATGCTTTGTGATTCGGACGGTGTGTGATGTACCTGCCACACCCCCAGCCCTCCCAGCAATGCATCCCACACTTAGCTAACCTGTCACCATGCCCAGGGCTGGGCTGCGTCTCCCTGGGAGTAAAGACCCCAGGGGTCAATACTGAGCACCGCGTTGTTGGAAGGGAGCGGGACCAATCCGCAGGGGTGGATGTTAAGAGAGAAAACCCTTCCCGACACAGGGAAGCCGCACAGCTTGATCCAGAAGGCAGTCTGCCTTTCATCCTTCTTCAGATAACTGTGGAGCCCCTCCTCGGAATATTCCAGGGAGGAAGACTTGCCGGGAGTGGAAGGGCTCACTGCAGCCGCCACAGAGAGTAACAGACTTCAGATTCAGCCTTGCAAAGTCGCAGAAGTCAATAATAATTATTATTATAATAATAAAGGAGGAGAGCTGTGTAACACAGGATCCCCATTTACTGTTTCCTTAGCGCTTAATAAATGTCAGAAGCAGAACCAAACTCTTTATGTGCTTTATGCCTTTTAATCCTTCCGGCAGCCCTGTGAGGTGGGAATATTACAATTTCTGATTTCCAGATGAAGAAACCGAGGCTCCGAAGGGTTCAATAAATTGATGAGAATCACCCCGTTGGGGAGCGGGAGGATGCTGGAACTGCCGTCAGCAGCCATTGGCGTAGAACAGCCACCAAGGGGGCAGGGACTGATGCTGGTGACTTTTAGCATAAGATGATCATGGTTTTATTTTCTGAAAAATGTCCATCATGTGCATGGCACAGTCGCTGACTTCAGAAAGTGTGGCATTAGCTTTTGCAGCACACGGCAAAAAATTTAAATCAGATTAGGAAGCACGGTTGCTATGGCATCGGGAAAGTACACTTTCATGCAAAGCAATTTAATAGATGTGAAAATGTGCACCTTCGCACAGGGACACTATATTTTAGAGATAAAACTCCTTCAGTAGCAGTGGGATAACAGGCTGGCTCCTCATCGGGGGCCCTGTCCTCACTTGCCATCCCTCCCTGCCTCCTGTCGGGGGTCTGAGTATCAGTGGGAAGACTGTCCTCAGGGAACCCACCTCCCAACAGGAAGGAGGAGGCAAACCCTGCCTGGCCGGCTGTGCCCTGTCCTTCCACTGGGGCTCAGCCCAGCTGCTTGGGCCCTGGAGGCCAATGCTCTGTCCCCCACCCCAGGCCCAAGCAGCAGCTTCCCCTCAGCTGCTCCGGGAGCCCTGGGAAGCACCTTCTGCCCTCTGCTCCCTGCCTTCTCTGGGATGTCCAGGGATGTGGTCCCCAAGCATCCAGGGTACACACTGACTGGCTGGCGGTACACACTTTTCTGCCTGGTGTGGGCTGTATTTATTTATTCTGTGAAACTTTGGACAGTTACTTTTACCCAAGTCTCGATTTGCTCATCTTTAAAATAGGTCCGATAATTAATCCATTTTCAAGATGATTTATACAGGGTCCCCAGTACACTTGGAAGACTCTCTAGACTAGAGGTTAGCAGGCAGGGGCCAGCCCCTGGTGTGTTTACTGAGCAAATACGACTCTGAGCTGCTCTCCACTCCACCTGCTCCCTCGATGTGCCCCAATCTCTATGGCGCCCTGTCACTACTCTTCTCCTGATGTCCATCTGGCCCCCATCACTCTCCTTCTTTGCCCTGGCTCAGCTGTTGTCTTCTAAAGGAGGCCTTGCCCACTCCTTAGAGCATATTCACCCCACTCACCACGCCGTGCTCTTCCAGCACACGCATCTCCTCCGAGAGCCCCGGGGGTGTGTTTACCAGTCATCCGCCTCTGCCTGGTGCGGACTGTTGCTCTCCATACTTGAGTGGAGGCCGGAGACGCAGGCGGCTTTGCTTTGCTGCATGAGTCAGGTCCTCCAGAAACATTTGGAGGAACGTTTAGCATTTTTTATACATTGCCCTCCCAATAGCCCATGTGAAAATCTTGTTTCAAATTATCTGGTGTAGGGGAGAAATCACATGTAATGCAGTCCCATCTTCTTGATGTAGCTTTCCCTTCCCAGCAGGAACTACTTACCTGCTTTCCTGGTTAAGCTCACACGTACCCCCTTATTATTTTGCTTATTTGGTTTCTTATTGCCAACTCCCATGAACTAAGTGTCCAAGAGTACAGGAAATGTTGTCAGTTTCCTCTTCGCCCATTGGGCTGCCATGACTGAACAGGATACACTGGGCCATGTACGAACACCACACATTTATTTCTCACAGTTCAAGCAGCTGGGAAGTCCCAGATCAAAGTGCTGGGAAGCTTGCTGTCTGGTGGTGACAGCTGTTTCCTGGGTCTCAGGTGACCATTTTCTCCCTGTGTCCTCATGAAGTGGAAGGGATGGAGGGAGCTCTCTGTTTTTTAAAAAATATATATATATGCACATAAGGGCACTAATGCTATTCACAAGGGCCCCACCCATCTTCCAAAGACCTCACCTTCTAAAACCATCCCTTTGTGGGGGAGGATGTCAACATAGCAATTTTGTGGGCATATAAATATTCATAGCAGGTTTGTTTACTTTATTTTTAGCAACTGTAATGGGGCCTAAAATGTATCAGGAGCACAGTGAGTATTTGTGGAAGGAATGAGTGAACTAATGAGCAGAAGAGTCTCCCTAAGACGTGGTCCCAGAGGTGACTGCAGTGGGTTCAGGGCTTGGAGGCAGGGAGCAGAGTTCAGTCCCAAGTTCCACCAGCTTCTCACCAACTGACTTATTGGGCAAGTGATTCCCCACTCTGAGCCTCAGTTTTCTTATCTGTCAAGTGGGTATAGAAGAATTCCTACCACTTGAGGTTGTTTTAGGGGTTGGGTAAATCCCTGTGTGGGGGCTAGTTAATGTGGCTCCAACCTCATCATAACTGATTAATTAACAAGGAATTGCAGTCACTGCCTTCCTACCTCCTCAGAAACCAGGATGACCTGGGAAGACTGAAGGTCAGACTGACTCTTAGAACACGGGTACGTTCAAGCCCTCTTAGTGCCGGGCACAGTTTCTTACCCTAAAGCTCTGGCAGGGACAGGAGGCCTCACCCTCACCTTCTAGGACCTCCCTGTGACCCCAGGTTCACACGAGTCAGAGGAACCCCTCACCCATGCTGGGCAGTGGGAGAGAAACTCATGTCCGTCTTTTCTGGAGGCCTCGCTTTTGGGCTCAATCTGTGCCACACAGACCCTGCCAGCAGCTTCCGTTGGCTCAGGTTGTCTAGCACCAGGACCTGCGTCTCGCTTTGATCACCCAGTTGTCCAGTTCCTGCCCAGCAGCAGAACAGACCAGCCAGTCTGTACCCACGGGACGTACCCCTGTGTCCACGCTGTCTCCTGAGTGTGCAAGACCACAGGCCACAAGAATTTGAGTGTCAGGAGCCAAGTTCCCAGATGATGGCCAGGCTGAGAGGAGCTGGTGCAGCCGCGGGAGCTGGAGGAAGCAGCTGGCCTCTGGCCACAGCCTTTGTCAGCCCTTCTTTTCTCCCAAGTCGTTCCCTGAGCTCTGAATGTTCTCTCTTCTTCATCTTCCCCAAGAAGCTCCCGTCTCCCCTCTCGATGTCCTCAGGGCTCTGTGCCCCTCAGCCTTGGCAGCTGTTGGTACAGCACAGCTGTTTGTGCTTCTGGGCTTCACGTCTGTCTTTCTCACCTGCTCTGTGAGGGCAGGTCTGGGGCCTGGTGTCTTCACCATGTGTCTGCCTCTCCTTGTAGAAGTGGGCACAGAGAAGGCACGGGTGGGTGAGGAAGGAGGGTCGGGTGGGAGTCGGGGCTGAATTGCACTGTGTCCCCATGAGTCTGTGACGTTTATGGAGGAGAAAATGTTGAAGCTGACCCAAGAGGGCTGAGCTAGCATCTTGTGAGCACTTGCTCTGGGCTGAGCACTTGGTGGCTGTTATTGTTACCACAGCTGCGCAGGTATTTCCTATTATTTCCCGTCATTTTATACAAAAGAAAACTGAGTTTCTGAGGAATGCTCTTCCTAGCCCAAGACACCCAATGTTGGAATCATGGTGGGTTTTAGGCTGAGGAGCAGAGATCTGCTAGCTCAGGGGACAGAGGCAGCAGCTCAAAGGCCCCTGAGCTAGCCCCTGTCCTCAGTTCTCGTGGGGGATCAAGTTGAGTTTCTCCGAGGACGGGGTACAGGGGGAGGGCTGGTAGTACCAGCCTTGGGGCCCTTCATTCCCAGCTCCTGCTGCTACCCAAAGTGTTCATGGTTCTTGTGATTAATTTGCTTGTGCCAGGGAAGGATGGATGGATGGACAGATGGATGGACGGATGAGTGGACGGACGGAGGGATGGATGGATGGATAGACGGATGGATGAGTGGACAGCAAGGGGAAGGCCATGTTAAGAAGGATGGACTTTGGGAGTCAGTGGGGAGTGATTCCAGCATCTTGAGTGATTCCAACCTTCCAAGGTTGGGTTTGGAAGACTGGCTGGGAATCTGAGACAGCAGAAATTAAGCTTCAGCATAATTAGAAACAGAAAGGATAAGTTTTAATTCGTTTTTCTTTCCACAAGTTTTAAGTCTTTCAAAGCCATATTCTCCCATCCCGTCTTCATTATTACTCTGTTCCCAACTCTAGCTCCCATGTCTCCTTCAATCGCACATCTCCCCACCCATGGGCATCCCAGCCCCGTCCTTCTCGCCAGGGCTGACCTGCCTCCCGTCGGCCGCTCTCGCTCCCACTCCCCCGAGGTTCGTCTTCTACAAAGCAGCCTGTGTGGCCTTCCCAGGAAGCGTGTCTGTCTTGGGACTGTGCAGCCTGACGATAGCTGCCGGCCGCAGACTCTTTCTCAGGGCATCCCCGTGGCTCTGGGCAGAGATGGCATAGCCCTGGGGGTCCCGCTGTGGCTCACCCTGTGGTGCTGCAGTGACGTGTACTTTATTCATTTTCCCCATCAACTCCCTGTCAAGGGCCTTGGCAGGTGTTGGCCTGTCCACCACTGTGGATATGTCCCCTGGCCTGTGCCTAGCTCTTGTGGGAGACTGAGAAATAGGCACAAAATGAGTCATTGCTGGTGCAGGAGGCCCTTGGGGTGGTGAGGTTTTTACTGAAGTGACTGAGCTTGGCCGCAGGAGCCAGAGTTCCTGGTCCAAAC
Source organism: Perodicticus potto (assembly GCA_963574655.1). Classification (NCBI taxonomy): domain Eukaryota; kingdom Metazoa; phylum Chordata; class Mammalia; order Primates; family Lorisidae; genus Perodicticus; species Perodicticus potto. Next base: position 21,935 of record CAUYRH010021730.1, read on the forward strand.
CCAAGCTCTCCACGGATTAGCTGTGTGGCTCAGAGCTAATTTTTTAGCTTATTATCAGTTTTCCACTTTCCTGTCCACACGAGGGCCACTCACAACAGGACATACTTCCCAGCACTCATGCGAGAAGCAGGGCCCAGCACCCAGAAACCTCTCACAAAGGGGCTGATGGGGTCAGGGAAGAGCGGCCCGGGAAACGGCATGTGACTCGGATCAAAGCTGGAGCTGCCAGCCGCGCCGTAGCTCTCTGAAATTAATCTACGTGTGAAATTGTATTTTCTGAGTGAATACACATGTATTGTGTGGTGATGTGTGGTCTATCCAGTGTGCTACTTATTTTATGCGTGTTTTTAATCAAGATTAGAAAAGAATCTGAGTAAAAACTGTTGTAACAGAAATGACTTTCTGGGGAAAGATCACTGTTCGAATCTGGTAGGAAGAGAGGTCAGCCGTGGATTCTGGAGTGTTTACAGGGCAATAGGTGAAAGAAATATCTGCAGGCTTCCACACCTGGTGGTGTGGATGGGTCCTCTGGGGTAGGCACCCACGGTGGGGCAATGCTCGGGGTTTCTCTGCTGTGATGCTGTGTGACTTTGGGAACATTCCTCAGTCTCCCTGGGCCTCAGTTTCTTCATCTATAAAATGGGAATAAGGATTGTCCTTGTCCTATAAGGTCATTGCAGGCACCCAGCACACGCTCGGGGACAGACCTTGTTGGCCTTGTTTGTTATCCAAGCTGATTTATTCCAGCTAAGGACACTTCTTTGGTGTGTCTAAGAATTCAGGGTTCTGGGGCCAGAGCACGCTTCTAAATCCAATATCCCCCTTCATCAACTGTTTGTAAGTAAGTTCCAAAGATCCGAGTACACTTACCTTTTTGTGGGAAGCGAAGTCACGTACTGTCACGTACTCTGCAGTGAGAGGCAGAGGGCAGCAGGAACAACAGCTGGAGAGAGTCAGGCTTTCTTTTTAATGTGTCGTGTACAATGCCAGATGGAATTAGCAGAAGAAGGGAATTAAGGGGAAAGACGACAGTGTGACAACTGAGGACCCAGCTCCTGGTGGAGGAAGAGTCTTGAGGACACGGCCGCCTCGGTGGGAGGTGTGTGGGGCGTGTGTGTCCCAGCCGCCGGCCGCGCAGAGGGCAGTGAGGGGCGGCCGGTGATGGCTGCGGTTTCCCCCAGACACAAGGTCTCCCAGTCAGAGACTGGCCGAGCGGAGGAGGAAGGCCTGTCCTCTGAGAATCCTCACCTGGCGGAGTGACATGATCCCTGGGCCCTGAGATTACTCAGATTTTACAGGTGAGGACACAGGCTCCTGAGGCTTCACAGATCTGCTGGAGCTGGCACTCACTCCCGAGTGGCCAGGCCAGGACTCTGCACGGACCCTGTGCTCCGAGGTGACTGGATAGATGAATTCGGAGACCTTAGGTTCACACGTTTGCTGCTTCGAAGCAACCCTGGCTCTCCCAGCCCTCCTTGGCCGCTCCCTTCCTTGGCAGGTATACCAGGGAAACAAAGCCCACGCCCACACGGGCCTGTTCACGGGCGGACGGCAACCCAGCCTGGACTCAGCTCCCAGGCCTGTCGGCTGGTGGACGGTGGCGCCAATGCCGAGTTCACGCGGTGGGATGTTATTCTGCCAGGAGAAGGCGCGAAGCTCCGACATGCCATATACAGGGTGGATGAAGCGTGAGGACGAACTGAGGGAGAGAAGTGGGGACGAGAGCCCCCCTGTCCCACTGTCCAGGCACACGAGATGTCTGCAAGGGCAGAGAGGGGAAGCGGGTTAGTGACTCTGGGGTGAGGGTGGGGGCACCCAGGTGGGAGCGATCGTGCTGGGAAGACGAAAATATCCGAAGCTGATTCACGGAGGTGGTCGCAGCCTTGGGAAGGCCACCTACTCGCGCCCTGGAAATAGTAAATGCTACTGGATGTGAAATGCACCCGATATAAACATTTAGGGGGAAACACCCGACAGTGCTGAGTAGTTCTATTGGGTCATTCTCTTCCTTTAAAACCGAGGCCTCGGTGGCTCTGTCAGTCCACCAGCAACTCAGAGAATGCTCCCAGAAACGGTGACCCCACTGCCACTCTGCAGGGGAGCTCTCGAGCGGCATTTCCTGGGGAGCAGCGTGCTGGGAGGACCCACAGGACAGGACAGTGGCAGAAGGGATGGTGTGTGGGTCCAGATTGCACATCTTCCCTCCAAGATGAGCTCCTCAGCACCCAGAGCGCCAGACGCCCCTGCGCCTGCCGCGAGGCTCTGCCTGCCTGAGTCTGTGTTGTCCACACCCAGCCTGGCTCGTTCACGACGTGAGGGAGGCACTTGGTGTCTGGCAGTCTCCAGCTGCAGAGTCTGCTGGTTTCCGGGCTCCTAGACAGCCATTGGCAGTATCTGGGGGGAGGGAGCCAGTGCCATTCGCTGCATTAGCACAGGGGCTGTTTCTGCCTCCTCTGTACCCACGTCCAGTCCCCGGGGCCAGCACAGAGCATGTCCCAGCTAACGGGAATGACAGGGTGCCCTGCCCCCTGCTCTGGGCACTGCCCCTGCCCCTGGGGCTGCCCCTCTATGCTGTCCCCTTTCCTACGTGCTGCCCCCCACCATGACGCCCACCCCAGGCTGTCTCCCTTCACCAAGTGCTGCCTTGTCCCCCAGGTGCTGCCCCCGCCCTGGTCTTGGGCACCATTCCTAGGGTTCCTCTGTGGACTCGATTGCGTTCCCCGGCAGGAGGTGCCCACACCACTGAAATCATGTCTTCTCCTCTCTTGGGCAGAGGGCTGGCAGGCGCCATGGTGACACCATTTGGTATGAACCTGTGGGACAGCCAGGCCTGAAGGTGTCAGTGTTCTTGGTGATTGAGCCTGACAGGTTTCTTTCAGTGCCGAGTGACATGAGTGACATGGTGACAGGGAGAGTTATAAGAATTCACATGCTCACAAAACTGGAAAGTCTAAACTGAAAAGATTCTGTCCTGGCTGTGCCCCAGGCTCAGAGATGTCACTTGTCTCTGCACTCTGCTTCCTATGGGGGGCCTCGTCCGTGATCCAGCTCTTTTCTTGGGGTGACAAAGATGCCTCTCGGGGCAGCAGGCAGGCCGCGTGGAAGGATGACTCACCTTTCTGGGATTCGCCCCGGTGAAAGTTGCAGGGGGCCCACCTCTGAAGCCTGGAGCTGGTGTCAGTCCCTGAGCTGGAGAAGTCAGGGTGAGGGGCACACTCAGCTGCCCACCAGCACCATAAGGACCAGCATTGAGGGACCCTGGACAGTCAAACTCACCAGTGCCATGCTAGACCTTCCTCTGTGACTGGGGCCCGTCCACAAAATACCCTGGATGGGGCAGGGTGGGGAGGGGGAAGACCTTGGTGTCCCCACTGCTCTGGCGCTCTGTCCCCGAGCCTCACGGCCACACACATACCTGCCTTTCTGCACGCCTGGTCGTACACCCAGTGGACAGCACCCCTGGAGGCCCGGGGACCAGCCCCTTCCAGGTGAGTGACTCTCTCTCTGTCCCCCGACAGAGACAAGCCAGAGAGCAGGATTCCATTAGGAAGCAGAAGGCACGGCTCAGGCCAGCGGGTGGGGAGGGCAGGCTCCACCCTGCAGTCACGTGGGCTCTGTTTCCAACTTTGAAAAAGGAGACTTTTTTCCAACAAGGAAGCAGTGGTGAGGAACGTTGTCTGTTGACAGCTGCCTCCTCACGGTCTTTAAAAGCTCTGCTAATGCCACCAACTGACTTGGGTTGTGGGAGAGAAGACAGTAATATTGGAAATGGTCTTCCTGCTTCTGCCTGCCGCTTAGGACACATACAGCGGCCGTCACGTCAGTCCTCTTGAAAAGTTGTGAATCAGAGATTCCAGTGAGGCCAGGAGGGCATCGAGGCCTCCCACTATCAGACCTGTGCCCTTGTTATACCATCCTGCTCCCAGGGGCCAGCTGGGACCTGCCCGCATCCGGACACTGAAGGAAGGGATTTCAACCCTGGATGGTCCCCCTGTAAAGTGCAGCCACTGTGTGCCCCCAACAGTATTCACTGAGGTGGGGGCCACCTTCACACCCTGGGTACCAAGATGAGCAAAAAGGAATTAACTGGCCTTTATTTATTTATTTTCTATTTTTTAGGGACAGAGTCTCACTTTGTCACCCTCGGTAGAGTGCAATGGCATCACAGCTCACAGCAACCTCCAGCTCTTGGGCTTAGGCGATTCTCTTGCCTCAGCCTCCCGAGTAGCTGGGACTACAGGCGCCTGTCACAACACCTGGCTATGTTTTTGTTGCAGTTTGGTTGGGGCGGGGTTCAAACCTGCCACCCCCGGTATATGGGGCTGTCGCCCTACTCACTGAGTCACAGGTGCTGCCCTAAAACTGGACTCTATGCTATGTGAATGTGTGGATTGTATGTCAGTAAAGCTGTTATTTAGAAGGAAGGAGGGAAGGAGGGACGGAGGGAGGGAGGAAGGAATCCATCAGACTTTTTGTCTGAAGGATTGAAAAGTATGTTGTATTTTATTGAGAGGTAACAAAATTCCACTGAGCATTGGGCTGGGAACAGGGGCACGAGATTCACAGGGACATGAAGATGAGCCCCCTGCCCTTGTTCCAGGAGCTCAGCGGGCGATGGGGTGGCAAGCAGGGTGCACTGGCCCGAGGGTCAGTTCAGCTGCTCACGTCAGAAGCCAGAGTTCGCCGTGGCTTAAACAAGTGAGATTTGCCTTTGCCTCAGTACAGGTGTCATCAGGGACCAGGTCCCTTGACCAGTGAGGAGGTGGGTCCTTCTGCAGGAAGTAGTGTCCCCTGGCATGCTCCAAGGTCACTAGACAGTGGTCACCAGGTCATGCCTAGCTGGGAGGGACTTGGCTTTGGAAATAACACCTAATCAGAACACAGCCAGGCCCATTCATCTCCATATTATCTGCGGCTGCTTTCACGGTTGCAAGGGCAGAGTTGAGTACTTGTGACAGAGACCATATGGCCCGTGAAGCCTGCAATATTTGCTTTCTGGCTCTTTACAGAAAACATTTGCCAACTCCCACTCCAAACGACCTTGCTTTCACCCATTCCCCTGACCTGGTGTCATGTTGTGTCTGAGGGCTCTGTGAGCAGCACAGACAGATTCCAGGGTGTCGGGGCACACGTGTGCGGGTCTCTGGGCCAGGAGGTGTCATCCGGAGGGAACGTTTGTGGGTTCTGGTACGTGTAATCATTCTGTGCTCTCGGCTTATGAGAAGGTTACGCCTGGAAGTTAAAAAAGCACAGTGCCGTAGCTGTGCGTTATGCATTTAGCTTACTTAATAGTGTAAGTCGTGATTATTAACACGTAAAGCCAAGCCCCGCACTCAGAATCTAGCGGCTTGTTTCTTCTCAGTAGAAATGTTGGTGACACTGGACAGGGTTTGGACGGAGAGATTACTTTTCCTGAAGAGAAAGTCCACGTACAAGGCTTTCTTCCCCTCTCTGCTCTGTAACCATCTCCCATGAAACTCCATCCGATGCAGGGCGTCCGGGCATGGCCCTCTCTCAGTGCCTCTTTCCCAAGACGGCAGAAGCTGGGGTCTCTCAGTGACCTTGAGCGGGCTCCGTGGGCTCCAGCTGGGAAGGCCCCGTGGTGTCACCCAGCCTCTGCCTCTCAAAATGCGTGGAATAGTTTGAGAGAATCTTTGAGCACAGAGGAACATTTTTTCCCTAATAACCAAAGAATTCTTTAAATGTGTATTATAAAAAGATCTCTCATTAACAAATCAAACCCTTAATTTTATTGATACCAGGTATTAGCATGTAGGATGAGGCTACTTACATCCAAGTTAAAAAAACATGTTGATTTAAGGAAAATTATTAAGTAATAAAATATGGATAACTGGATAAGACAAGAATGGAGATGCCTAGAGAGCTGTCATTTGGAAGCACAGGCTGCCCTAAACTTCACCTGACAGGTGGGGAAAAGGAGTCCCAGCGTGTCGCTTTCCTAAGTCCACCCAGTTGGCTGCTTCTGGATGAGGGTAAAGCGCAGGTCACCTCAAGCAAATGACCCAAAGTTCACGACTACTGAACTACAGATGACACCAAGTTCATTGCTATTCCTTGGAATCCTGCCAGTGTTCAGCTAGTGGCAACCTGCAGAGGGACAGGCATTGGCCGGAGCCCAGAGTGATCGGCTGCTCCCGAAGGCGCTTCACGCACAGGAACTCAGCAGCTCTCGATAAAGTAGGTGTCGGCACCACACCCATGTCACAGATGAGGAAACTGAGGCGGGGGAAGTTCAGTGACTCCCCCACAGTGGCCCAGCTGGTAAATAAATGGTCAAGCCAGGATAAGAGCCCAGGCTCCAAGTTTATGTCCTCAGCTACCGGGAGATCCTACAGCTTACTTGCGATTGGATTAAACACACACATGGACAGATGGTCAGAATGTGCCGACGTCTCTGCACCTGCACCACACACGTGGGAGCAGGCTGGCTAGTCCCAGGCAGCCACACGTGAGTGCTGCGGGAGGTGGGCGAGGGGGCAGGGGTGGGCAGAGAGGTCCATGAGCTCCTGGAGATGGGGGCGTCTCCTGAGTGAGCCAACCTGACCTGGGTGCACAGGTGTCAAGTGGGCAGTTCCATGAGTTCTGGCCAATTGGGAACATGGCAGCGAACAGCTCCGCCCACCCATGTGAGAAGCAGGTGTGATTTTTGTTATTTCGGCCTTGTTTTCCCTGTTCCAGAGCCTCCTATAAACGGAGCCACACAGGGGTGCTCCTCCGAGTCTGGTTCTTCTTACACAGCACGTTCTTGCACCCGTCTGCCGCACGTACCAGCGCGCGTCGCCCCTTGCGTGGAGCTTGGTGCCATTTGTCTTGTGCCCCCTGCTGACGTTTGACTGTTTCTGGGATCCTGGGATGAACAGGACAAGCCTTGTTGTGGGTGTGTATTTTCACTTCTCTTGGGCAGAAGCGTAGAGCTGAGTGACTGGGTGACAGGCTAGTCTCTCTAATGTCACAAGAAACTGCCAAACGGTGTTCCAAGTGGTTTTCCCATTTTATATTCCCTTCCTCGGGAGTTCCAGTTGGCCCTCAACACTTGCCAACACAAAAGAGCCGTTCCCGTGGGCGTCGCTGGCACGTCTTTGAGGAGTTGGCATGTTTTTCCCTGAACTGAGGGCGCTGAGCACAGCTCCACGTACTCGTCAGCCATTCGTACGTGTTCCTTTGTACAATGTGAGTTCAAGTCTTTTAGTTATTCTCAAAAATGGAGCTACTGGTCGTTTCCTTATTGATTTATAGAAGATTTGAAGGCATTGTCTGTATAGGTTTTTCATCAGTTGTGTGTACTGTGACTGTTTTTGTGCAAGTCAGGGGCTTACTTTTTATTTCATTAATGATCTTTTAAAGAGCAGATGTTGGACCTTGAAGTTGAATTTATGGTTTCTGGTGCCGTTCAGGAAATCTTTACTTCTTCCGACGACGACATTAGTCTCCTCTGTTTCCTCCTAGAAGTTTAATGGTCTTAGCTTTTATGATTAGGCCTGGCCCAGCTCACGCGCTTACCTGTGTACTGTGAAGTAGGGGTTGAGATGATGATGATTTTAACCACTGTGGATATCAAATGTTTCTGGCACTAGCAGTGGAAATAATAATTCATTTCCCAGTGAATTACCTTGCATTTTTGTAAAAAAAAAAAAGTAGCTGTGTATATTTCACCATTTTGTCTATCCTTATGTAAACGTCATACAGAATTGATTACTGCAGGAAAATAAATCTAAAAGTCGTGTGCACTAAGTTCATCCAACTCTTCTCTTTTCTAAAACATTATGTTGCTCGTTCTACGTTCTCTGCATTGCCCTGTAAACTTCAGAAGCAGATTATCAGTTTTACAAAATGGATGCGAGAGCTTTTATAGGGATTGCACATGGCTATATACATTAATTTAGAGAAAAAATTAGCATCTTAAAAATGCCGAGTCCTCTCCCTGAACACAGCACGTCTCTCTACTGACTTAGGCCCGTGGTAATTTCTCTCTGCTGTGTTCTTACCTTGCGGGACAGAGGTTTTGCATGTTTGACTACATGTACGCCTAAGTACTTTATGTTTTCTGACCCCATTACAATGGGATTTGTGTACATTTTGTAACCTGTCGTTTGCAGCTGAGACAGGGATGTCTGTGTGTGGATGGCAGTGGCCGTAGGGGGCCCTCCCCGCCGGAACCCAGACGCTGGACCGTCATACGTGCAGTGGTGGCTGATGTGTTTAGGAGCAGCTGTCTCCTGCTGAGGGGCGCAGTCTCGGCCAAGGCTGCACCTCCGTCCTTGGGCAGCCTCCTGGTTCCCGGCCCCCCAGGGTGGGAGCACCGTTGGCTCGTGCTGCTGTGGGACGGTTTGCTGGGCCCGGCTGCTCTAGGGCCCAGCAGGGCTTGTCCCAAGCCTGGGTCCCTCCATCTAATCCTGGGTCCTCACCTCCCAACAGCTTTCCTGCGTGACAATAGACTCAACTTCCAGAAAACACAGCACACTTAGAGATTATATGTTTCTTCTTAAATCAGTTTTTATGTTTCTTCTTGTGTAGGTTTTGATGAATTAAGTGTTTTAAGAATTTGTGATTTCATCTGTGTGAAATTTATTGGCAGTAATTTATGCATAATATTCTCTTATCACTTCACGACTTCAGTATCTCAGCAAAGGCTGCCTCCTTTGATTCCTAAATTGGCAATTTTTAATTTCCCTCTTTTTTCCTTCATCTTTCTGTCTAGGAGTTGATTAATCTTTCTAGCTTTTTGAAACATTGCTTGCTTTCTTAATTCTCTTTATTGTTTACCTTCTATTTCATTGGTTTCCACGCTCGCCCTTTTTATTTCCTCTTTCCTAATTTCTCTGGGTTCCGTTTATTCTTTACGAGCTTCTGTGCAGGTGAGGAGCACGGATTTCACACCATGCTGGTATTTTATTTTAAGCTGCCGGAGAGTTCTGGGCAGAGGCTCCGTGTGCCCTGGTTTCTATTTTAAAAGACAAAGGCGAGGCTCAGTGCTGAGACCTCAGAGGATGACCGTGGGAGCTCACAGGGGGCGTGGAGGCTTCTCTGGGTAAGATTCAGTTCTTTCGGGAACAATGGAGACAAAGTAGGCCTTCTCGGGCTGGGGAGACCCTCCTGATGAGAAGAATGGCGTGGCCAGGGGACCTGGCAGGGGTGTCAGCCCCGCAGGTGGGGGGGGTTTGCTCCTGCCTCACTCAGCTCCATCGCCTCCCCTGTGGGCCTGGGTGGCGCCGACCCTCTCTCTGCACCCTCATTGGGAGAACTGGGTTAGGGACCAAACCTTCTCTTGGGTTTCCTCAGAGAACGGCCTGAAGTCATCTAAATAAAGGTTTGAGGTGAGGACCTGGCACATAGAGCATCTAGGAAGCAACAGTCTTCACATTTAGGGTCCCACATGCCAGGGACCCTTTGCGCGTAAGAAAATGGAAAACAGGTGGAACCAGCCCCAGGCACCCTGAGCGGCTGAGTCATTGAGATGAACAGGCCTCTTCACAGGACGGTCCCGAGCGCCCAGAGGAACCACGTCATTTGCTTTGTTTGGTCTGATAGTATCTTGTCTTTCTCGTCCAAGCATGCCTCGGAGAAAATAACCACGGTTTGGCAAAGGTTCTTTCAGCCTGTGGTGAAAAATTCAAGTCCAGGAAGAAGCACGGGGAACCTTTGCTGGGCCCTGGAGCAGATTCTCCTGTGTCTCTGCTGAGCTCCTAGAATGTAAAGGTACTTCAAAGCTATTTTTGAATCTAATTTTATATTAATCTTTTAACATGGTCTGAGTCAATCATGAGTTTTAAATCTCTCATGTTGCGCGTGATAGCACCCATCAGATTCTCCTCTTGGGAACATCTTGCAGTGGGTTTGAAGGGGGACCCTCTTCGTGCCTGACCAGCAGGAATCCCCTTCCAGCTCCACCCAGACGTGTCCTTGGTGCTGGGCTGGTATTTAGAGATGCTCCTTCCTTACTCTTACACACTGCACGGCCCTTGCCTCCAGAGGAAGGAGAGGCTGTGGTGTCTGACCCCTTGCGAAGACGAGAAAGCAAAGCCTCGGCCTGGGGCTCTGCACGGAGACGCTGGAAAGTGTTTGAGGGCCTGGACCACAGAGGCGTCTGGACCATGGACTGGGGAGTATCTGGAGCATGGACCTGGGTGGCGTCCAGAGCACTGACCTCAGGGGCATCTGTGAGCAGTGTACCCACAGTGTCACTGGAATGACTGGAGAAGTGTACCCACTGTGTTACTAGAATGACGGGAGCAGCGTACCCAGGGTCACTGGAATGTCTGGAGCAGTGTACCCACATGTCACTGGAATGTCTGCAGCAGCGTACCCAGGGCCACTGGAATGTCTGTACCCATGGTGTCACTGCCTGTCTCTACCAGCAAGTGCAGCTCACTGTCAACTCTAAATCAAAAAGCAAATCGGAACCCAACACTGTGTGGTTCATCCTGCCCCCTTTATAGCAGCGACTCTGAACTGACACCCAGCAACTTCTGGACACAGTTTTGGTGATCACCCCTGGGGGCTCCTGATGCCTGAGCTGGGCCAGTGGTCAGTGAGATGGGGCTCCTCCTGGGTGGCAGCCCTGAGCTGGGCCAGTGGTCAGTGAGATGGGGTGCTCTTCCTGGGTGGCGGCCCTGAGCTGGGAGAGTGGTCAGTGAGATGGGGTGCTCCTCCTGGGTGGCAGCCCTGAGCTGGGAGAGTGGTCAGTGAGATGGGGCTCCTCCTGGGTGGCGGCCCTGAGCTGGGCCAGTGGTCAGTGAGATGGGGTGCTCCTCCTGGGTGGCGGCCCTGAGCTGGGAGAGTGGTCAGTGAGAGGGGGCTCCTCCTGGGTGGCGACCCTGAGCTGGGACAGCAGTCTTTTCTGACTTTGGACTCAAGCTGAAGTACAGTTCTTCCCTGGTCTGGGCAGATCTGCTCTTGGGCTGCAGCTCCAGCTTACCGGTTACAGGTTTTGGGACTTGCCAGCCTCTATAATCATGTGAGCTGATTTCCATGAGCAAATAAATACACACACGTGTGTGTGGACACAGGCAGCCTGTTGGCTTTGTTCCTCTGGAGAACCCTGAAGTACGTGCCCCGGGTCTTAAATACACGTTATTTCTGTATTTGCCTCTAGCTTTTCCTTGTAGTTTTTCTCAGACCAAGGGCAGTGGGAGAGTCCTCTGTTTTTCATTTTGTGAGCCAGTACCCCTTCTGAGGGCCACCCGGTCCCCCTCTGTCCACGCATCTTTGCCCCATCTGCACCCTGCCCTGGCGATTAGTCAAGGATCTCTGTACTCCTGAGAGGAAATAATATAACCCATCTATACACATAATTTAATACAAAATCGATTTTCTGCCCTAGCTGTAATATAAAGGTCAGTTGAAGGTAGAGCAGTTTATAATAAAGTACACGTTTCCCAAGGTAGGTGCTCAGGGCAGCCACCCTGAGGGCACCCCCAGCAGCCGGGGGCTCCTCTGACGGGGTGGGGTGAGGGGGTGAGGGGCTCGAGAGGGTGGAGCCAACGCTGATGCTCTGTTTCGTGACCCAGTGCCCCCGGCACTGCTGTTGCTGGAGAGATGACTTCCTCGAAACGGGGAACAGCTCTCCGAGAAGTCCTCCCACCTACAAAAAAAAAAAAAGAGTTGTCTAGAGCATCATTCCTGGACTTTGGTGTGTATTGCAAATGCTTTGTGTTGGGTGCAAGCCAGCATAGCTTCCACGCTCAGATAATTATTAGCAAGCTTCTTCCTTTGTGACTCTCTGGCTGGACACATGAACGTCGGGGAGGGTGGGCACAGGAGGTCTGGTTTTCCTGGCTGTCCCACTGCCTTGCTAATGGCAGAAGCACTGTTCGCATCTTGTGACACCAAAGACAAAATTCCCTGGTGGGCTGTGTGGCCCTGGTGGGGTCTTCCCTGCAGCCTCCTTTTCTGAGCTGGGTAGCTGACGCTGCACTTTCTGCTGGGCTGACAAAGGGGTAGGATGTGAGCTCGGGCTGCTGTTGCAGTTTCCCCTGTGCAGAAAGCCCAGGAGCCTTCAGATCGGATGACAGCATGCTGAGACAGAGCTGAGAGGTGCGCGGGGCACAGCATGCTACCCTTGCCGCCCCCACATCCAGCCATCCCTGGAGATGGCTCCATCCCAGCCAGACTCAGCTGTGTGAGCCCATGATTCCTTGTTACGTCTCAGCTAGTTTGGATTTAGCTCCTGTCACTGTAACCAAAGAAGTTAACCAGTACCAGTGTCGCAATAAACCTTCTATCAAAACAGAATATTAGGAGGCTCGGATTCAGAGTTTTGCACCAATGCTCACTCCAACTTTGCATTGCACAAAACTTCCTCCGCCACATGCATTTCAAGTGCCACTAACCAGTGACTCTGAACCTGCTGCTTTTCTTTTGCGTGATGATTAGCAGTCTTGATTTCCTTGGGCCATATTTTCATGCCTGCTCTCAAGTTGAATTCATACTTACTTTTATAAAACATTAGCAAATCAATCCAGCGATAGATACAACCTTGGGCCAGTCAATCGTTTCTGAAGTCCTAAGAGACACCCACTTCATTTCAGAACCCGTACTTCATCCACTTTTCCTCCCGAGAATGTGTATCAATATAGTCATGCGGAGAGAATGGCAGGTGCACGAGACCTGTGGCTGCCTCGGAGGAGAAGCAGCTCCACTGTTAGAATGGGCTCTGGAAGCCGGTGACAGCTGTTCGTGGGATAAAACGGAATCAGGAGAAACCACGCGGGGCGCAGGTGGGCGGCAGAGGGCTAATGTCAGCTGTCTCTGTTTGCACAGTGCTGTGTTTGTTTCTCAGAAAGATTATCGTAAATCCCCAATTCTCAAATGCGTCTCTGTATTGGTAAAGGGTAAAGTCATTGTAAAGAAATTCAGTATTATCAGTTTAACCTTCTACTACGAGGTGTGTGCAGAAGCCACATCTGCGCCTCCCCGAAGAAGACGGGGCTCCCTCCGATAAGGCGGACAATGAGAGGTCATGCCAAGTAGCTACTGGAGAGCCTCAGGGGCCACCCCCACACTTCCCCATCCTGCCAGGAGAACCAGGGAACAGATTACCAGGATTTTCTCCAGTTTCCTCTGCGGATAATTAACCACTGCGCAGGAAACCGGAGCTGAGCAAGCATTTTGTCCATTTCGCTTTGAAAGAAATACAACTTTCCCAAGTACTGGTGAGAAACGGGAGGTGCCGGAGTCTACACCGTGTACTGTCTGTGAATCGGAGCCACAGGGTCCTCCTGCCTTGTGCTGGGTATGTGTGAGTATGTTTTGAAACTGGATTAAGAAGAGCACCTTTTTTAAAAAAATAAAATTTTCTAACATTTAAAAATCACAACAGCAAACCTCCTACATGTACAAGGCAGACCACGGCTTGGGAATCACCCAGCCTATTTTCAGCAATGTAAATAGTACTTAGGGGTCTGTGAGTTTTGCTTAGCAAGGAAAATGCAGTGGATACGTTTAATTCTGTAATAAAGATCCTCACAGGAGAAAGTTTTTCAAAAAAGGGTAATTTTCTCTTTCTTCTGAAGACCAGAATCCAAACCCCTCATTGCAACGAAGAAGAAAATTTTCACATCTTCACCAAGTTTTGAGGGGGGAAGGGAAACAAATGGTTAAGACAGATTCTGGCTTTTCCAGAAAAATTTAAACAAAAACATGCGACTCTAGTGCCAAAATGTGGTGCTGAATGACTTTTTGAATGGAAATGTTGAATATGTGACCTACAAATAGGTTTAATTCTGTGTTTCTGATGGGTTTTTTGTGGTTTTTGGCCAGGGCTGGGTTTGAACCCGCCACCTCTGGCATATGGGGCCGGTGCCCTACTCCTTTGAGCCACAGGCGCCGCCCGTTTCTGGTGTTTTGATACCTATTTGATCAAGGTCAAAGTCCCCTCCCCATTGTAGGGTGTCTTTTATAGGTTCAGCCTGACACCCCTGCTTTCCTCACACCCTACTTTCTCCAGCACTGCATGACATCTAAAAACATTTGGAGCTCCCTATTGTATCTTAAATATGTCTTCAAAAATAATTGATCCCCCAAGTGCGTTTCTGGAATGGGAGGACCACGGGAAATTTCTTCTTGTTACTGGCTTTCTGAAAAATGACTGTACCTGTGAAGAATCTGAGACAAAGTCTGCTCTGGCCCTAAATGAGATCCTTTATCTTAGCAGGTTACACAGAATCTGCTGATGTTTCAGTCTGGGGCTGTGTCTCAGCCCAGAGCTGCTCAGGTGCTAATTGGCTTCAGCCTCACATTCAAGTGAGACTTCAGATACTTCACCCAAGTCCCACTCTGGCCTTTCTTTGAGCACCCAAAGTCTGTTCCTAAGAACGTCTTTAGTATGAAAATAGCCACCTTCATTACGGGCCCTGGGAGGATGTGCAGCTGGCTGACCGGTCCCACGGGAAGCAGAGGAGCTGACTCCTGAGGGGTTACCTGCCTGCTGCTCTGGGGAGGGGGGTCGGGGAAGCACAGACTTTCCTGCCGCAGCCAGAGCAGGTGCGTCTGCCTGGGTCCCAGATGGAGGAGCCAGCCCGGCTTCTCAGACGTGGAAGAAGATGTCCTTGGGGGCCTTTGAAATAGCCAGGAGAGAAGCAGAGCCTGCTCTATCCTTATTGGGAAGAGCAGCCAGACCGGCACATCCCTTCCTGAGCTCTGCTTCTTTATGTGACAAGGAAGCCTGACCAGGCCACGGGGAAGCCCCGACTCCCCTGCACACCCGTGGCTGTTCTGAGGACGCTGTGGTAACTGAGTCACCCCAGAGTCAGGAGCAGCTGCTGCCGTACGACCTTCTATTCTGCCGAGTCCCAGCGGCCAGGCCCTGCGCACCTCCCAACCCACGGGGCCTCAAGTCCTTGTCGGGGAGGTGAGGATGATTTCCGGGGCTGCTCTTTTCCTGTCAGAGCCCACTCCTCTTTCTGCCGGATTTCCCTCTGCTGCTCCCCCTCTCTCTCCACTCACAGTCGACACTGTCCCCCCACGACTTGGCTCCACTGGAGTTGATGAATGGCGCCGAGCACCTGATCCAGCTGGACCTGGGGCCACCTCCCTCTGCATGAGCTCCTGGTGCTGTGGCCTTGAGGTCTGGTTCCCATCACCTGTAACTATACTGTTGTTTCACTTTATTTTATTTTTTTATTATTTTAAAATATTAAGGGAGTACAAGTATTTTCCTTGGATGGGTGGATTGTATAATCCTGAAGTTGGGATTAGTAGACTTGACACCAGAATCATGCACATTGGACCTGAGAGGCACGTTTTATCCTCCAGCCCTCTCTTCTTCCCCGCTTAGTCTCCGATGTCCCTTACACCTCCTTATGACCATGCGTGCCCATCTTTTAGCTCCCACTTAGTGGTGAGAACATGTGGTGCTGTTTTTCCTCTCCTGAGAGACTTCACTCTGGATAATGGTCCCCAGGTCCATCCAAGTTGCTGCAAGAGACATTATTTCATCCCTTTTTGTAGCTGAGCAGCACTCCGTGACACACACATTCACTGTGTTTGCTTTACCCTCTCCTGAGTTGGTGGCACTTAGGCTGGTTCTACATCATTGTGATCGTGAAGAGTGCCGCAATAAACTTTTGGGTGGAGGTGTCTTTTTGAGATCATGACCTCATTTCCTTTGGGTAGATACCCAGGAGTGGACTGAATGGTACTTCTACTTTTCTTTCTTTCAGGAATCCCCGTACTGTTTTCCATAGCGGTTGTATAATTCGCAGGTCCACCAACCGTGTATAAGTGTTCCTTTTCCTCAGCACCCAGGCCAACATGTATTGTTTTTTGATTTTCTTTATATTGGCCCTTCTGATAGGTGGCATCTTGCTCTGGCTTTAGTTTATCGTTCTCTGATGGTTAGTGATGCTGAACATCTTTTCATATATTTGTTGGCCATTACTCTATCTTTTTAGGAAACGCTTCTGTTCATGTCTTTTGACCACTTCTTAATTTTTTTTTTTTAATCATTTTTTGAGTTCTTTGTAAATTCTGGGTATTAGCCCTTTGTTGGATGTAGTTTGTGAATATTTCCTACCATTCTGTAGGTTGTCTATTTACTGTTAATTATTTCCCTTGCTGTGCAGAAACATTTTAAGTTAATTAAATCTCATTTATTTATTTTTCTTATTGCCGTATATGCCTTCGGGGGTCTTAGTCATAAATTCTTTGCCTCGGCCAAAGCGTAGAGGGTTTTTGTTACATTTCTTTCTAGAACTTATGGTGTTAGGTCTTATATTTAAGACTTTAATCCATCTTGAGTTGATCTTGTTTTACATGGAGAGATCCAGGGGTTCAATTTTAATCACCTTCAACTTTAGAGTCTAATCCAATGGTTCTCAAACTTGAGCATGGCCCAGGGTCACCTGGGAACCTTGCCTAAATGCAGATTGTCGGCCCCTGGCCCTGAATTTCTGATTCAGCAGGTCTGGAATGGGGCCTGGGAATGTGCATTTCTGATCAGCTCCCAGGTGACTCTGACACCTGCTGGTCTGAGGGCAACTCTGGAGAGGCACAGCATCAGTCCAGCCTGCCATCTGTGCTGGAGTGAGAAGTGGTGAGCAGGCGTGCAAGTTATCCATGCCATGTTACAAATCACCACCAAGGCAGCAGGTTAAACCAGCGAGCCCTGTGCTGCCCTGAGGTGCTTTTTCACAGGTCAAGAGTCAGGTTTCAGGGGAGTGGAGTCCTCTGCTCAAGGCCTCCCAGGTCTGCTCATGGCCAGGCCATGCTCCTTTCTGGAGATCAGGTCCTCACCTCAGCTCGCGTGGCTGTCGTGAAGTTTAGTTCTCTGAGGCTGTAGGACAGAGATCCCTGTTTTCTTGCTGGCTGTCGGCCGGGGGCTGCCCGCAGGTTTCAGAGGTGCCAGCACAGCACAGACCTCCTTCCACCAAGGGTGCAGGGAATCTCCCTGTGTGCCCAGACAGGGTCCCCGTGTGCGATGTGGCCATAGAGGGGCACACTGACACCTGTGCCAAGCTGTCATGGCTGGACGCCACCCAGAGGTCTGTCCACAGTTACGGGAAAGGTGAGGAGACTGCCCGGGGTGGGCTCACTGAGGCTATCTCAGAATTCAGTCCTTGGTGAAACCTCAGGGTCATGTGAGAATCCCTGTAAAGGGGGGTGCTGTCAACATGGGATCGGATGGTGATGAAATTGTGAGAGTTCAAGCACCAGGACAGAGGCCTGAGCAGAGAGCAGAGGGGTGGCCTCATTCCCACTGGGGTGCAGGTGGAGGTGGGGCGTCTGCTTGCACACAAGGAGCCCAGGGTGTCCAGAGCACAGCCCACGGGACAAAGGCAGTGTGAGCAGAGCCAGGATGGACTTGACCGGCTGTAGAACCCAAACCCTGCATTTCTGAGCGCCCATGTGCTCAGAGCTGGGGGTGAGGCCAGGTTATCAGCAGTACAAAGGCTGGGGCAGTGAGCCAGTGTCACAAGGCAAAGGAAACAAACAAAGCATTCACTGATAATTCTTCACTTGAGGAGAAGTGCGGGCGCTTGATCACAGCAGATGAATAGGGAGCAACCTCCTGCCATCTCTCCTCATCTCTGCATAAGCAAGACCCCAGATGTTATTAATCCTACAAGAAGCCAGGGACGTTAGTTTCCTGAGTGATTTCTGAAGTTAGAAGGAACTAAACCCACGGATTCTGCTTTCTTTCTCCTCTCTTCTTTGGCAGCGTTTTACTAAAATGCTAAGAATTGTGTGTTTCTCTCCTAGAGGGGTTAGTGACTTAAAGCACAGCTCCAGGTCTGGCTCCGCTGGGGGACACGCTCCACTCTCAAACGCGGGACGTACTTTCGATGCAGCCTGCACCCTGATGTGGCTTCTCCTCAGGTTCTGATTCGCAGTGAAGCTGGTTTAGTTACCTTCACATCGCAGATCAGAATGTTCACTCGCCATTATTCTCAGTATTCAAACCTGGTTGGAGACTATTGAAAGTGACCGAGAATCTTGCTAATGAGCCTACCCAAGAAAACCCCTGGCAGTGAGTTGGCTTCGGGGCCTTGGAAAAGTTTTGATACCCTCAGGGGTCCTGAGAGTGCTCACATTTCCACATGAATGTTATTCAGTTTCGTGGGTGGACAGAGATGATGTTAATACCCCTGTATTACGCCCTGTCTACACATCTCATCTCATGTATCAGCCAGCTGCTTTTCACCACACAAAACATTTGGTGGCCATGTAAAGATCTCACTGAGACATTCCCTCTTCTGTGGGGAGTTTTTATCTACGCACAGGGCTGTGCTCTGCTCAACAAGTCCACACCCGACAACGCCGGGAATTTGCTTACACTCTTCAATCCCTAAGCTGGGAATTTGTTTAAACTCTTCAATCCCTAAGCACAGGAGGCTTCTTTTCTATACATTGGATTTCTCTTCAAAATACTCGGTGCCCGTCCCTGCATATCCATCTGTGCCCCCAGCAGTGGCAGGAACGGCGCCTTCCATAGTGGTGTCATGGAGGTTGGTTATAGTAATAGGATTTCAGGGACGGAAGGGGTCCATGTGAGGGGCCTCCAGCCCGACACTCACGTGACTGATTCTCTGATCTTCTCCATAACATTCCCAGTGGAGGGAAGGGTTAAGAGCAGGATGTTGGTGTCAGGTGGACCTGGGTTGAAACTTAGGGATGGTGATTTGCCTCTCAGGGATTCTTTCTTCTCTGAGGTGGGGTTGGACGTGGATGGTTCTAACTCCCAAGTGGTGGGCTCGAGTCATGGGGACTGCGTGCTGCCGTGGGAAGGGCCTCCTGGCTCTCCAGATGCCATCTGGGCTGAGTGCCTTCCCAGGGCAACTATCCCTGTCCTTCTCAGCCCAGGCAGCCATGTGCTGAGGGAGGGTGGCCTCTGGCTGAGTGAGCATCCCCACCCTGATGTCACTTGCCATGGGACAGGTTGGAGGGCAGTGTGTACCTGCTTCTGGCCACTGGCTGATGAGCGGGAGATAGCTGGAGACTCACAGGGTCTGGTCCCTCAGGGAAGGGAGATGGGTAAAGGGGTGCTTTCCTTCTCCTGGTGTGACTGTGGTTATGGGAAGGTGGGTCACTCCACACTGTGCCAACCACAGCAAGCCCAGGACAAACCGCCACGCGGGAAAAGGGGAGGACGAGGAGAGGAAGAGCCTGGGCCATCGCCGGGTCCCTACATATTGCCTGAGACCCTCTCACCAAACTCCTTGTGACAGGAGATAATGACACATTTGTGTTTGAGGCCCTCTCAGCTGCGATTCTGTTTCTGCTGCTAAAACTCCCCAGAGGCAGAGTCGCACGACCCAGCCGTTGTTCTCTCATGGGGCAGCCCTATCTTCTTGGCAGTATCTCCTACCTTCCCTGGAAGTGCGTCTGTGTTCAGAGCAGAGAGTGTGATCGAGGTGCCTTCCGAGCTGGCCTTATTCCAACCACAGCCACCAGGATCCGGGAGGGCAGAAGAGAGAGCCCAGGATGGGAAAGAAAATGAAGGAAGTGTGGCCCTGCAGGCAGCTCATTTTCCCTGTTGAGCACTCTGCATTTTAACATCTTTGCCTTGTTTCTAAATGAAGTCCTTACTTGGGCAAACTGCCTAGAAACTTCAGTTGAAAACTTGACCTGAAAACTTCCTTAATTAGAAATAATGTAATTAATAATTAGGCTTACAGAAACTAATAATTAAACTCTGGCTCAAAATATAATTTCTGAGACTCAGGGGAAAGAGTGAACTTTTTATTTTCCCAAAAAGCCTGGGTGCATCTTCTCTGTTCTAAAGCGCGGGCCTGGGAAGGTCACCAACCCGGGGACCAGTGCACGAGGCTGCTCAGTAAGGGTCTGTTGGATCCATCAGTTACAAGGAGGTATGTTTCCGAATTCTGGGAAGCAATGACACAGAAAGGGACCAAGAGGCAGATTCTGTTTTCCTCACAGCAGGAGCTCCCACAGCCCCCGCGGGCCTCTGGGGGAACACTCGTCTCTTTTGAGGGGCTACCAAGTCAAAGCTCTTTTTGTAACTCCACCGAGACATCATTGGCCTTTTCCACTGGGTTGCAGTTTGTGCTGCAGCATCAGGGCAGTCTCGGGCGTGAGGGCTGCTCCTGAGCACAGCCCAGGGACAGGGCATGACACAGAGCCAGAGTCACTGCGCTCACCCTGCACTCCAGGGAATAAAAGTGCTGATTCCACTTAAGGATTTACTCCATGAGTAGCAATGCTATTGTTTGGGCCTTTGAGTGCTCTGTTAAAAACACTGTGTGTGATGTCGAGGGACACAGGCTGAGCCCTTCTGCTGCTCGCCGAAGCCTGCTGGCAGTGCCAAGGAAACACTCACCACTGCGTGTTGGGAGATGGACTGTCCTCTCTTCAAGAAACAGCATGTTCTCTTGAAAGAGTGCCTGGTGGATGGTAGGCTGGCTTTCCAGAGGGGGCATTTTGCAGATATCATCTCCAAAATGAATTAGGTCTAATGTGTCTGGGTGCTCCAGGTTCAAGGGGAAAGAATATCATTCCCACTCTTTCCGGGTGGGCCGTGCAGCCGCAGGCCCTTCCGGTGAGCACAGAGTGGACAAGGTGGAAATGTCACTTTGCAGTGAAGACAGCTAACAAAAGCACCTCAGGCAAGTGATTCAGGCTGACGCCCGTGTTTCATATTCTGTACCCTGGATGAGATGTGACAAATGGTACTTTACCTGTGTGGTTTTCCTCTGCCACACCCATAACCCCAGAATAATCAAAAGGGAAGAAAAATCAGATTCATCTCCAGTGAAGGACATTCTGCAGTGTACTGGCCGGCACACCTCAAAACCGTCAAGGTCGTCAAAACGAGCAAAGTTCAAGAAACTTTCACAACCAAGAGATGCTTCGGGAGGTGTGACAACTAAAGGTAGTGTGGAATCCTGAGTGGGATTCTGGGTCAGAAAAGGAACGTCAGGCAAAAATGAAGGACATCGGAATAAAGTGTGGACGTCAGTTAACAACTATGAATTGACATCAGTGCCTCTACCATAACACGTGCACTGGGTCTGTGCAAGGTATAGTGACAGGGACACTGGATGTGGGCACATGGGGCCCCTCAGGACTCTCTCCACAACTTCGCTGTCATACCAAAACTCTGCTAAGTTAAAAAAGTTTATTTATTTAAAGTAAGTGAGCTGTCACTTCAAGAAAAATAATCAGTGGTATTTGTTGCTAATGATAAAATTTGACCTTCTAAGTTCAAATCAGAATTTTGGAAAACTTGTATCTACACTCACAAACTTGGTAGGCTCACATTTCTATGTGATCCAGTAATATTAGGAAATGCAATGTTTTTGATATCTTATAATGTAAAATCCTCATAACATCACACAGTTAGATTTTATTTTCCACACGACCAACACAAGGTTACTCAATCATGCATCTGTTAAAGATTTCCTTGAAGTCCAAGACAGGCCATTTTGATATAATGGGGAATGAAAAGTTCATTGACGTAAGTTTAGACTTGAATTGTACTTAACCCTTAAAAATACGGCCACTGCTCAGTTTCAGTGTAGTCTCCCAAAAAGATATTACAGAACTATAAAGATCTGAGAAGACTTTTAATATCCATCTCCCTTTTCTAACTACGCATTTGTAGGCGGCTGTATTTTTTCATATATTTTCACCAAAGTAATATATCAGGACAATCCAAATGTGTAGGCAGAAGCAAGAACAGTGTGCTTCTGGATGGTTTGATCTCTGTAAAGATGCTGTATTTCCCTCTCCCATCAGAGTAAACCTTCAGGATGGACTTAGGATCTATTCACACCTCCTTCATAAATACTCAATCCCATGGGACTTCACAATTTATGTGTCTGTCTTTAGTGCCATGAGATGCATTAAATATGCAAGTATTCCTGTCTCTGAAATGGGAGAAGGATTTTCAGATACCCAGTTAAAGCTCTGTGTGACTGTTGACTCACTTAAATTTTATAAGCCCCTATTTCCTTAATTTTAGAAAGCTGATGGGGATAGGGCTGAACACAAAGTCCTATGACAAGTTTTGTGTGCAATAAAGCCTACAAATTTATATACACAGGGCACACACAAAGTCCGTGTGCAATTTGAAAAGTTTAACATGGTACAGTCTATACAGACACACACATCGTATATATACTATACTTATAGACACATCTACATTTGTTTGATGTGCACATTATATATGTTTATTATGATTATGTACATATATTAAATACTTATATTTGTGATTATTGCTATTACTTCTGAACCATTTCACTATGAGGGCCTAGCAGGTGGAACCACGTCCAGGTACCTGGTACATAACTCGGCCCAAAGTGAGTCTTCAGGAAATGTTTGTTGATTTGAATTGAAGTGGGTAGAGTTTTGCTATGTGTGTATATTTTTGTATACATATACATAAATACGTATAAATATATATATCTGTGTATAATATATACAGGGTGGACATGTGTGTAAACAATAAAGTAAAAATATAATATCAGAATAAAGCCCTTTTCCTCCCATTCCTACAGGAAAACTTGATGCTTCCATGATAGTTTTAAAAAGCTTGTTTAAATCTGGTTTATATGCAAAAGTCACACATATTGAACGTATACAATTTTATGAGTTTGGACATATCTATGCACCTGTGACACCATCACCACGGTCAAGGTGCTGAACATATCCATCACCTGTACGAATGTCCTTGTTCTCCCTGTGGGATTTCTGTTTTGTAGTAGGGTCGCTAATACAAGATGTGTCCCCCCAGCAAACCCTAAAGCACCCAGCTCAATCCCGATCATGCTGGTAATTGCCTTGTACAGCAGATCTCCAGGAAATATCCATCTTGCCCAACCAAGGCTGCACACCTATTGAGCAGAATGCCCTGCTCCCCTCCCTCAAGCCCTGACGACACCAAGGAACTTAGAAGATGGTGTGCAAGTGAAATGTGTCAGACATGACAGGACGGATGCCGCGTGAGTCCACTCCCACGAGCTACCTGTAACCCCCAAGCTGCTGGGTGCAGAATGGGGTGGTGGTTTCATGGCACTTTCTGTGGTCACTGCAGGAGATCTGGACAGCAGCATGGGACAAAGCCACCTGTAGCAGGCTTGGCCGTGAGAGGGAGCAGGACACCCACTGAGAGGGAAGATGGGAGACAGATGCTCTCCCGGCTCTCCCCGGGGTCTGGTGATGTCTCGCCCAGCAGAGCACGTCCAAGGCAGTGGCCTCCCAGTTACTTTTCACCTTGGGCTGCCAACTGAAGCCGCGGTGTGAAGAAAGTAAAGCTGCTGGCTCCTTATATTAACCAGGGGATGTAGACGTAGGTGTGTGTGCTGGGTTCCCAAGCAGGTGCGTCCACGTGTGATGCTGTGTGTTGGGAGGGCTGCGTCCGTGTCAGCTCAGCTGAGACCGCCCTCGGCGCTGTGGTGCTCTGCAGAGAATACCAAGGTCAGGGTCACATCTGGCCCAGTGCCCACCACTCACTGCTGCACAGATTTAGGGGAATCCCTTCCAGGCAGAGACTGGACCTGTAACTTTTGGGAATCTTTACAGCTTAGAGATGTTGAGATTACATATGTGTGTTTCCTCTGTCAAATAAAAACACATCTGGGCTCAGGAAAGGAGAGATTTTATGCGGAGAGACACTGCTCTGACCATGCCGTCTGCAAGCATCTCAAACGCCTGGTTTTCTTTATAGGGAGGAACGAATGAGGCAGGTAGGGTGTCCTGTCACGTGGCCAGGGCTGTGCTCTGTCGGCTTGAGGCGTGTCAGAGCCCAGGGTCCTGTGGGGAAGAGAGATTCCCAACTGCGTGTGGGTTAGTCAGCCAGCTGGCACTTTGTTCTGACTGACCAGTGGGGACAGCCGTGCAGCTAATCTTTCATGAGATAGCAGGGGGGAACTTCAGGGCTCCTGTCTCACCTGGTCGTAGATATACCCGGGCGGTGGGGGGGTTTCCATGAGTTTAGGTTGGTCATTAAGCCAACCCTGAGCACCAGGGATGGGGTTTATTTAACCATTGTTGGTTTCCAAGAGCTCAGGGCTCAGAGCCAAGATCCTCTCTGTCCTATAGCGACTTCTAGGAGTTGACCTACTGAATCCCCCGAGCCCTGACAATCCCCAGTGAGACCTCATTGTTGCTTATTCTGTTCTGAGGCCAAATGAGGCATTTCCATTAAGGGCTTCATGGGTCAAGTGGCCGTAGCACAGTGGTTAGGGCGCCAGTCACATACACCGAGGCAGGCAGGTTCAAACCCAGGTTGGGCCTGCTAAACAACAATGACAACTGCAACAAAAAAATAGCCAGGCATTTTGGTGGACACCTGTAGTCGCAGCTACTTGGGAGGCTGAGGCAAGAGAATCACTTAAGCCTAAGAGTTTGAGGTTGCTGTGAGCTGTGATGTCACAGCACTCTACTGAGGGCAAGAAAGTGAGACTCTTGTCTTAAAAAAAAAAGTCTGCACTCATTTATTGGTAATGGAAAACTCTGCCACAGTATCCAAGTTAAGGGCTTGCTTCTCTGAACCTATAATAAGTCCAGAGTTAGAGGCTCGTGGAGCACTGACACCACCAGGTGACGAGGGCCCTTCCACCTTCCCTATTCTGTTCCCTGGTACCTGGCTTTCATCCAGGACAGAAGGGCCACTGATGCACCAGTGACATTGTCTGTGCAGCCCCGGCAGGGGAAGCCTCTGTTATTTATGCAGGAAGAGGCTTCCCTCTGATAGCTGACTGGATGTTCTCATTGACAAGATTCATGCCATCCGGTCATACTTAGCTGCGTAGGTTTCTGGAAAGTCAAATATAGCATGAACGTAACCTCCTCATTGCAAAATGTCTAGAAAATGAAACCCTTTCTTAAAAATTCTAATGAATCTACTCTACAAATTTGTATTTAATATGAAAATAATATTTTATTACCTTAACAACTCAATAAGCCATTTTCTCCTTCATTACTGGATTAAAATCGAGTATAAGCCCTCTTGATTGGGTGACCTCGAATACAACTTAGCCCAAGGCTTGGAGAAGTGCTTCTGCAGCTCCTCCCCAGATATTGAGATGATGACCATTTATAATCTTGTGTTTAATGTCGGGACCCCTATGGCCTGGTCTCGGTTGCCGTGACCGGAAGGAACCAGGCATGACACAGATTAGAAGTACAAGCTTGCGGGAGGCGGGCTAACCTTAGTTGCAGGGTAGCCCCGAGCCCCCTCCGCAACGGCTATTCATTAAGGTTATACACAAGAGGTGTGCAGAGTTAAGGTCATTGACATAAACAGGTGTGGAGAGGTCAGGTAATTACATATGAGGGCTGTCTGCGTAAGGATTGCCACGTGCTCTCCTCACGTGTTCTTTCCCCACAATCCTCATGAAGAACTACTAAGCATCAGTGTTTAACACATGCTTACTAGTGAGTGACCGACCTTATCTCATTCCGGAACACTGAGTTACTTGGGGATTGCCCCCAAGTAAGGAACTGTCTCTAGGCTTGCCAGGAGACTGTCCTGTTCTTAGTGTTTCCTTTTAATGTGATGAGAATCAGTAACTGTCCTTTGCAAGCCTGGTGTCCAGTCCTCTACAGTTTAAACAGGGAGCCCGGGAGATCTGAGTTCAGAAACTCTATGGATTTTCAGTCCGGAGAAAATAGGTTAAAATGTACTGATGGCAAAACTGCCCTAAGAGAGATATTGATTATTGTTTGATATGTCAAACAATAACAAAATTCTTGGAAATCTCAGGATTTCCAAAAACAAAACTTGTGATTGAAATGGGTACCTCTGGGCTCCTGAGTCCCTGCAGGCTGGAGAACCAGCTCGAGTTGAAAGAGCAGCAGGAGCCCTGTCCTCTCGCTGGCCGGGGCGGGGGAGGCCTCTCCTGTGACGGGGCATAGAGGCCCAAGTACCTCGTCCTCTCCCAGCCACCTGCTCACCCTTCAGGGTGCACTGGACACTCTCCTAGGAGCTGGCACGCAGGGACAGCAGGAGAGATGTGTCCCTTATCTTCATGGGTCTCAGGTGAGGTAAGAAAGAAATAAGCAAATACACGAGTTTATTTCGGAGACTGGGAAGTGCTGAGAATCAGATAAACCCAGATGATCCCTACATCAGAGTGACTCTAGGGCCAATAATAGCCAGGATGTCCAGGGAAGGTGTCACCCAGTAAATGATACTTAAATGGATTTTAAGGAAAAGGGCATTCCATCTCAGAGAGACAAACAACACATGCAAATGTCCTGGGGTGCTAAGGACGTGGTGCATTGGAGGGAGTTCTGCAAGAATGACGGGGCAGAGGGGCAAGGAAGGGGGGCCGGGGAGGCCTCTGGGAGAGGCAGGGTCACGCTGCACAGGTGGTGGGTGCACCGTGGCAGTGAGTGAGGGCTTCGTTTTAAAAGTAAGTATCTCTAAATATGGCTGCAAGTTGAGGCAGGCACCTGTAGCCCCAGCTCCTTGGGAGGCTGAGGCAAGAGAATCACTTGAGCCCAAGAGTTTGAGGTTGCTGTGATCTCTGAGGACACAGTATTCAACCCCAGAGTGACTCAGTCTCAGAAAAAAAAAATGTCCTGTCCTCTGTCAATTTTTTATCCATTAGCACTGAGCTGCTTTTTGCTAGGCATACCATTCCCAGGCCTTGCAGTACCTCCTGCTGGTGTTTTGAGTCGCTCAGTACCCAGGTCCATCCCCTTCCACCTGGGGTCCTGCACTGCTCACTGTGACCACAACTCCATCAACTGAGCCAAAGCAGCTCCCAGGACCAGTGCCCACCCTCCCCGCAGCTTCTCAGTCCTCACCAGACCCTCGGCCCTGTGTGCGTCACGCACATCTATGAATCTGAACCCTTCTGAAGGGTTCATTTGTTAGGCTCAAACCTACACTTACGGGCAGAGGCTCCAAAGGCTTCCGAGCACCTGGTGCTTTGTTCACACTGAGCATTTAGATTTTCCCAGTTATGTTCATCCTTTGTAATTAGACTCAATTCAAAAAGAACAAAACTTGTGAGAACCACTGTAATAAAAGAAACGGTGAAGGAAAACAATACGTGTGAGCAAGTCTGGTTTAGAGCCATTTCCATCTGGGGAAGGTCCAGGTAAGATCCCACTTTCTCCAAACTAGGTCAAGCTTTGCTTTGCTCTTTCTTGCTTCACCAGCCTCCTGCTCGCTCCTGGTTTCCCCTGGTGTCTGTAATGAGAAATGTGCCCTGGTGTAATTACAAAGATAAAAGCTCGGCAAGCACAGGCAGAGAGAGGAGACGGCGCTCAGGGGCTGCTCTTGCCGCTAATGCCAAGTGCCTGAATGAACTGAAGTGGTGGAATGAGGTCCCAGGAAGCCTGTCTGGAGTGTTTTTGTTAGTGAAGTCAAGGGTGGCTTTATTCTGCAAAGGGTGACGTTATTTACATAGTAGAAACGAATCTGCACTCATGGTGAAGACGTGTGTCAGCACAGGAGCTGTGCAGCATCTTGGCTGGAAGAGGGTAGCTCAAGGTGAATGTTTGCATCCTCCTGGCTAAGTCATCAGTCCAAGCATTAGTCTGCCCACCAACCTATTTACCCAGGCAGTTGTTCATCCTTTCACCCACCTGTTCACTCATGCATGAGCCATCCACCCAGGCATGTATCCAAACATGTGTTCACTCACCCATCTACACATCCATCTATACATCTGTCCACCATCATCCATCCATGAAAATATGCTTGTGTGTATCCAGCCACCCACCCACCCATCCAGCCACCTACCTATCTATC
This sequence comes from Perodicticus potto, assembly GCA_963574655.1. NCBI lineage: Eukaryota > Metazoa > Chordata > Mammalia > Primates > Lorisidae > Perodicticus > Perodicticus potto. The sequence continues at coordinate 49,620 of CAUYRH010021730.1, forward strand.
CATACATCCATCCATCCGGGCGGGCCGCCCCCCCACCCTCCCGCCAACCAAACAACCCCCCCCCCCCCCAAATAACAACACAAGCCAAAAAGTGAGACCACCCCGCGGACCCCCCGCCGCGGGGGGGGGGCGGCCCCCCCCCCCCCCCCCCCCCCCCCCCCCCCCCCCCCCCCCCCCCCCCCCCCCCCCCCCCCCCCCCCCCCCACACCCCCCCCCCCC
>CAUYRH010021731.1:0-18768 GCA_963574655.1 Perodicticus potto
CTATCTACTTTAGCTGGAGAGACAGAGTATGAGTCTTAGAGAGAGTAAAGCAGTCTTCTTAGAAAGATAGACCTTAGTCTTTAGTAGAGCTTGGTAATCTTCAGCAGAGAGATGCTGTGCTGGCGTGCTGCAGGCAGGCAGGAGAGGAGACAGAGTCAGAGTAAGCGGGTACGTGATAGAATGCACATGCTCCTTGACTGCCTGCTCCTCCAGCCTAATATAAGGCTGATCTCGTGCCTCTCAACACCACAGGTGACTGCCAATTCACCACTGCTCTCATCTCGCGATGCCAATTCACCACTGCTCTCATCTCACGAGCTCTCATGCTTGTTAGGAGAGCGAAATCCCTCTCTATGCCCTTCCCACCCAGGTGATCCATAGAGCTATACAGGTATTTCTTAGAACTCTCAGTCCTAGCCATAGGCTATATGGGCTGCAACAGAGAATAGACATGGTGATTGTGTGAGGCTCCCAACACGTTGACTGAGCACTAGACACGATAACTGTGTGGTTTAGGTGCATTTTCTTGGTTAGTTCCCCACAGAGTTAAGGATTAGTACTATTCCCTTTTGGAAATGAAGAAACTAAGGCTGAAAGGGCAAATGACTTGCCTAAGGTCACACAGCTAGTTAAGAATCTGAGAGACTCTGCATGAAGGTGAAGACAAACTGCAGGGCTTTAGAAAAGATGCTGAAACTCCTCTGGAGACTTCTCTTGGTGGGAGCTGAAATATGATGGCTATTTTGGCAGCGCCCGCAGCTCGGTGGGGGAGGAGTACTGTGGGGGAGGATTTTAATGCCAGTTGACAAACTAGACCCTGGTTCGGATTACTTTGGGCTCTGCCATTCTTAGCCATTTGTCTCCACCTGTGCAGTGTGAAAATGAAAATAGCGATTATTGTTAAATCATAGAAGAGGTAATCCAGGCACTGACCAGGGTAGGGTGCTGGCCACATAAATCAAGGCTGGCGGGTTTGCACCCAGCCTGGGCCAGCTAAAACAACAATAACAACTGTAACAAGAAGAGCAACAAAAAATAGCTGGGTGTTGTGGCTCCATCCATGTAAACATGAAAAAGGTAAAGTCTCCATCTTTCTTTTTTTTTTTTGAGACAGAGCCTCAAGCTGTCACCCTGGATAGAGTGCTGTGGCATCACAGCTCACGGCAACCACCAATTCCTGGGCTTGAGTGAGTCTCCTGCCTCCACCTCCCAAGTAGCTGGGACTACAGGCACCCGCCACAACACCCGGCCATTTTTTGGTTGCAGCCGTCATTGTTGTTTGGCCCCCAGGCTGGATTCAAACCTGCCAGCTCAGGTGTACGTGGCTGGCGTCTTAGCCCATTGAGCCGTAGGCGCCGAGCCAGTCTCCATCTTTCTTTAAGGCTGCATAATATTCCATGGTGTACATATACCACAATTTATTAATCCATTCATGGAGTTGATGGGCACTTGGGCTTCTTCCATGACTTAGCATGATTCTTTTTTGAGACAGAGTCTTACTATGTCGCCCTCGGTAGAGTGCCATGGCATCACAGTTCACAGCAACCTCAAACTCTTGGGCTTAAGCAATTCTCTTGCCTCAGCCTCCTGAGTAGCTGGGACTACAGGTCCCTGCCACAACGCCTGTCTATTTTTTGGTTGCGGTTGTCATTGGTGGTTAGTAGGCCTAGGCTGGGCTCGAACCTGCCACTTTCAGTGTATGGGGCCAGCGCCCTACTCACTGAGCTACGGAGCTGAGTCACTTTCACTTTGATTCTGTTGGCCAAGAGAAGTCAGAAGCCCAAGCACACCCTTAATGCGCAAAGGAGCTGTGCAGTCCGCTTCCTCTACCACCATAATTACCATAAAGTGGAGCTGCTGTGCCTGAAAGTCCCGAGCTATGTAGTACATTCCTTTTTGAGGTGGGGGGAGGCAGAAGCCTGTTTGAATGGGATATTTGCGCCCTGTAACCAAAAAACACCTTACTAATTTAGAAGTAGAGGCAAAGGCAGTAGAGAAAAATGACTGAGATCAGACCTGGGTTCAAATCCTGATCCTGTCACTTAGCTGCATGACCTTGACAATAGTAATGCACACTCTGAGGGTGGGTTGTGGGCTCGCCTTATTGAACAGGCCACCTGGGTTCAGCACCTTGTGGACGCTCAGCGAATGGCTGATGCTTATTCTAATCCCAGGATCCTGAGGTGGGTTTCCTGTCTTTCCTGGGCAAAGGTCCAGCCTCATGGTTTGTTTGCCCAGAGATCCTACAAGTCCCACGCACCCACTTCCTGTGGTCTATGGGATGCTGGGGTTGGCTGGGGCTCTGGGCTGTGGCAGGCCTTACTGTCCTTCCCGGAATAGCTCCCTCACCTGGCTCTCCAGGCTGCTTCTGGGCCAGGAGGTCTCAGCACCTTGGACCCCCAGACAGACCCACCCTGTCCTAGGGGAAGAGCCCCTTACTTGGCAGAACTACAGGCTCTTGAAGATGGAGGACTAGGGTGCCCCTGACACTCTTTTGGCATTAGCTGAGAGAAGGTTCAGGCTCCTGCACAGAGCAGTAAGAGGCACCCCAAGAATTCAAACCCTCTCTCTACCTCCAGGCCACTCCCTACCCTCAGCTCTTCCCCTACCGCCCCAATACTGCTCCGCATGGGGTCACAGACAATTAGGGTGACAGCCATGGATTTATGTCGGTGGCCAGCCTTTGGCCCCTGTTGTGCTTTTGCCTGAGAACACCAGCTTCATGAGGACAGGGATTTTTTTTTTTTTTTTTGAGACAGACTTTCACTCCGTCCCCCTAGGTAGGGTGCAGTGGCCGTCATAGTTCACAGCAACCTCAAACTCTTGGGCTCAAGTGATCCTCTTGCCTCAGCCTGCCAAATAACTGGGACTATAGGTACCTGCCTGAAGGCCTGCCTTATTTTTCTTTCTTTCTTTTTCAGTAGAGATGGGGGTCTCACTCTTACTCAGGTGGGTCTCTAATGGCTGAGCCCAAGCAATCCTGCCTCAGCCTCCCAAAGTGCTAGGATTACAGGTATGAGCCACCGTGCCACCAGGCTGAGGACAGAAAGTTTTGTCTGCTTCATCGCATTGTCTTTTCAGAGCCTGGAATAGTGCCCAATACACATGTGAACTACAAAACACCTTAAGGCTCCCCACCCAGTGACTGACTGACTGGACCTTCTCTTAGCTAAGAGATTCCCTGAAACTGAGTTACCAGCCATGAGAAAGGAGATCAGCCTCGTTATGCCCTCCTCCCCTCTCGGACGTCCTTTGTGACTCATTAACAGGCCTAAGGCTATACAAGACCTATCTGCAGGTCCTAAATATACATAACAAACCACTTGAGTCTGTCCAGTGCTGTGTGTCTAATTAACAGACCCTTTATCTTAAGCACTCCTTTTCTTTTAGACAGAGCCTAACTCTTTCAGCCAATTGTCAGCGAAAGAATCTTTAAACCCACCCATGACCTGTAAACTCCTGCTTCCAGACCTCGCACCCTCTTCAGCCAAAACAGTGTATGTTTTCCACCTGTATTAATTTATGACCTCACTCGTAATTCCTAAAATGTATAAAACCCAACTCCAACTCTACCACCTCAAGTCCACGTGCTCAAGGCTTCTTGGGTGTGGCTCTGGGTCAAGGTCCTCAAATTTGGCTCAGAATAAGCCTCCTTAAATTATTTTACAGGGTATGGCTTCTTTTCCGTCAACACACAGTCGCTGTTTAACAGATGTTTTATTGACTAAATAAATGAGTAAGAGGCTGGAGCGAATGAGTGGCGTGCAGTGCTAGTTTTCTTTCCTGAGAGAACAAAGTCAGGCCAGTTTGAAGGCAAATGCTCAGGGAAGCACCTGGGAGGGGCCTAGAAACAGCAGTCAGCAATCTCAGGGGACTCGGCTCTGGTGTCCCTCCTGGTCCATAATTCCAGGATTCTCAGAAGCATGTTTTTCATGGGCTGATGTAAGAGGTGAGTTTGCTCTGTCCTGGTGTATTAGTTTCCTGTGACCATAATAGCAAATGAAGTACAAACCGGGTGGCTTGCAACAGAAATGTGTAGTTCACAGTTCTGGACGCCCGAAATCTGACCAAGGTGTCAGCAGGCCCACACTCCCTGGGAGGCTCTACAGAAGAACCTCCTCCATCTCTTTCGGCTCTGATGGCGCCAGTCTTTCCACGGCTCGTGGCCACCTAATTCCAATCTCTGCCTCTGTTTTCATATGGCCTTCTCTGAGTCTTTTCTTCTGTCTCTTAAAAGGATATGCCAATGGATTTAAGCTGCACCCAGGTAATTCAAGATGATCCTATCATGAGATACTTAATTTAGGGACAACTGCAAAGACTCTTTTCTAAATACAGTCAGGTCACATTCATGGGTTCTGGGGGTTTAGGACTCAGACATAGCTTTTTGGCGGCCTCCAGTCAACCCAGGGTACCGCGGACCCAGTGCTTATTCAGCACCAATCCCTGCCCAGCAGCGCTGCCCTTTCCAGGGAAGCCCAGCTATGTCCTAACGACTCTTGGGGCCTGGGTGAGAAGTAGCAGAGTCCCAGATAGCCATTATGAGGGTTTTTTTCTCTAATTAGCTGTTCCTGAAGAAGGAGGATGAGGTCGAGCCGGGAGGATCATTGTTCTTGAGGAATTGGTTGAGGGCACGGGCCTTGTTGTCCACCTCTCTGGAGTTGTTGAGTTCCTCTGCAGACTGTGACAAATATCCTTTCTAAATGCTTATGGGAAGGAAGAGGGGAGAGAAGGGTCTGCACAAGGAACACAACGTGGGAGCCCATGGCCTACATGCCTGTGCCACATTCACTGACAGATTGTCATAGATTGCCGGCTAAGCAAGAGAGCGCCAAAGAGACGTCCTCGGGGAGCTTGCAGCCTGGGGCAGAAAGGAGATTAAAAGTGAACCTATGGATAAAACAATTACAAACTGTGATCATTGCTAGAGAAGAAACAGACTGGGTGTGGGGGTAGAGAATGACAGGCAAGGACTCTCAGTAGAAGTGGTGTTTGAGTTAAGACCCTAACACTGGAGGAAAAGCAGGCCAAATTACAGGAACAGCAGGTGCAAAGGCCCTGAGGTTAGAAAGAGCTCAACACATTGGATAAATGAAGAAATAGCCAGTACTGGAATGTACTCAAGGGGGTGGGTGGGTGAGAGAAGGAGAGATCAGTAAGTACTAAATCCTGCTAGCCCTGTGGGTGGTGGACAGAAATTTTGGATTTTATTCAAAAGATTTTAAACAGGTTGTGCTATGGCTTGATTAGTTTTTTAAAGGATCCCTTTGGGGACCAGGCAAAGAACAGATCGTAGGGCAGGGGTTGGCAATCTTTCCCTATAAAGATCCAGATGGGAAATATTTTTGGCTTTGGGAGCCAAGCGGTCTCTGTTGTGACTACTCTCTGCTGTCATAGCCTGAAAGCAGCCAGAGGTAATATGTGAGCAACCAGGCAAGGCCGCTTGCCAATAAAACTTTATAAAAACAGGCAGTGACTGGATTGGCCTGCGGGCCATGGCTTAATAGCTCCTATTGTAAAGAAACAAAAGTATGAAAAAGTATGAATGAGGAAAGTCTTGTGGCCCTGAGCAAGTGGGTTAGCCTCAGTTTTCTCCTCTATAGAATAAGCATGCCTTACCTCACAGAAATGCTGTGAAATTTCTGAGCCTTAGTGGAGAAAAAGTGCTGAGTGCAGAGCGCGGGCCGGAGGTGGGTACCCGGCACTCAGTGGCTGTAACAACAACACTAGCTGCTGTAGTTTTTATTATATCCAGCTGGCACGAGCACATCTGTAAAGCAAAGGCCAGGAGTCGGTACCGTTAGCCAAGTGCTGGCCTTGGCAGTGCGTTAGTGGCCAATCGGAATGTTTGTGTGCAAAATTGAATAAATGTACACTGACATGAATTAGGGCTTCCTCCCTACTGGGCCAACATTCTTTCCACGAATCTTGCTCACAGGCTCTATCTCTTCACATTTTGTCCTTCAGTGTGGCATCTGCCACCTCCTGCTGCGGTTAGCCCAAGTGACCCTCCTGACGTCCTTTTTCCTTTTCTGGGGGCCTATCTATCCCGGGCTGCCCTTCTGGGCCGCACGTGGGGCTTAACTCTTGTTTACACCTCCTCGTGCCTCTTTTCCTCTGCAGACACCTTGTGAAGGGGGCAGGGGTAGTTAAGACTTCTCTTTCTGGGAGCTTAGTAGGAAGGAAATGACAGAGAAGGGAAAGGATCTGTTTTTCTTGAAAATCCAGGCTGGGGAAGGGAAAGGTAGGAAGAGAGAGGTAGGTGAGGGCAAGGTAGGTGGGTGTTTGGGGGAGTCTAGAAACCACGTTTGTCTATAGCTTCTGTCTGGCCAATCCTGAGGGCCAGATCAGGCTGAGAGGCAGGGCGGCTAACGGGGGGCCTTTCCCGCTCCCTGTGTTCTCGGGGTCACTTTCATGAACCGGCACGGGGAAGGGGGATGAACTAGAGTGGAAGTGGTGGGGATTGGAGAAGATACAGAGAGGAAAGATGGGATCTGGAGGTCTGGCTGAGCTGATGGAGCAGCCAGCCCCAAAGCACAAAATCAGCTTTATTTTATAGTATCTGTGCAGGGTTGTCTACGGGGAAGGACCATAGACCAGGTGGGGAAGTGGCACAGACAAGATGTCTTACAGTATGATTAGAAAATGTAAATGACTTTAATAAAGACAAATCTTCCTGTTAATGGTTTCGACTCAACTTTGTTATGACAAGAGGTGAAAAGGGAAAGACCACAAGAATCTTTGCATAGTTCCTAAAAATTAAGTAGACAAAGAAAAGCTACCTGACTTCTGGCAGGGGGAGCGTGAAGAAAGGAATATGGTTGTTTGGGGAACGGAGAAGCAGTTGGGGGTTCATTCCCTGAATGTTCTCCAGGCTGTGGGGGCCCTGCTGCCTCACGGCCGCTGTCCACAGGTCACTGTCGTGGGAACTGAGTGTTGAGAGCAGGAGCTTCAGCAGGGCCTCCTCCTAGGTATCGCTGGGTGGGACTTGACACAAAACACACAGAATAGAGGCAAGAGGGATGGGCAGAGATGAAAGGGACGTGGCCAGAACCTCAGGGCAAAAAATGAGGCAGCAGGGGGTCCCCAAAGTCTGCTTTCTCCTAAGCCTGCTCTCTCAGAGCCATAACCTTGATAGTGTAGTTTGAGAAGGGAGCCCTGTCCAGAATTCTCTGTCCTTCCAGCTGAATGTGCCTGCACTAGACAGACATTATGAGTCTGGGAACTGCTGTGAAGTAGAGATAGCCAGATAGATGGGTGGGCGGATGGACAGAAGATGGACGGACAAATAGATGTAAGATAAATGGATGGATAGCTGGGTATATGATGGAGAGACAACAGACAGATGGACAGACAGGTCGATAGATGGATGGATGAATGGGTAGTAGAGTAGGTCTTCTCTCCGCAGTCAGGTGAGAGTCATTCATTCATTAACGAAGATCTCATAAGCACCAACTACATGCCAGTCATTGGCACTGATTAGATAATGACAGTGAAACAGGCAGGCCTCCTGCTCTCACAGTGCCTTTGGTCTGTTGTGAAATTGAATGCCCTGGGCCAACTGAAACTATTTTTATCCTTTTTATGTAATTTCTTACTGTGAGTCACACAGCAGCCCACATCACCAACCAAGAGAAGGCAGAGGGCAGGGCCGAAGGCCTGGTACCCACATAAGTAGATTTTAAGAAGTTACAGGCATCATTGAGCCCAATGTTTAAGATTTGAGAGTCAGGCCCACCAGGGTACACATCCCTAGTTTTGCCACTTACTAGTTTGTGATTTTTAAAAATTTTTTTTTTATTTTTTGAGACAGAGCCTCAAGCTGTCACCCTGGATAGAGTGCAGTGGCATCACAGCTCACAGCAACCTCCAATTCCTGGGCTCAAGTGAGTCTCCTGCCTCCGCCTCCCAAGTAGCTGGGACTACAGGCGCCCGCCACAACGCCCGGCCATTTTTTGGTTGCTGCCGTCATTGTTGTTTGGCGGGCCCAGGCTGGATTCGAACCCACCAGCTCAGGTGTATGTGGCTGGTGCCTTAGCCCGTTGAGCCACAGGTGCTGAGCCAATACTTTTATCTCATTCAGTTCTTCAAAACCACTCTTTAAGATACATAACAAGTGCTCAGGAGTTCGAGACCAGCCTGAGTAAGAGCAAGAACCCATCACTACTTAAAAAAAAAAAAAAAAAAGGAAAAGAAAGAAAGAAGAAAAAACTGCCTACCAGGCATCTTGGCAGGCATCTGTAGTCCCAGCTACTGGGGAGGTTAAGGTTAGAGGGCTGATCACGCCCAAGAGTTTGCAAGAGTTAGAGGTTGCTGTGAGCTATGATGTCACAGCTCTCTACCCAGAGTGAGACTTTGTCTCAAAAAAAAAAAAAAAAAAAAAAAAAAAGATATATGCCATCTCTGTCTTTTTTTAAAAATGAGAAACCATGTGCAGGGAAGTTAAGAAACTTGCTAGAGCTCATACAGGAAATAAGAGAAAAAAGTGCAGATTCAAATACGTCTGATTACCAAAACCCATGAGACCTGTAGTGAGCTAGAAGTCACTGTCGTGTTAGCTAATGTAGAATGAATAGTTTCTCTTTCCTATTAAAACTGAGAAATAATATAGTCTGTTTTTTCTACACTATAGTTGGATCCAATTTTTTTTCTATTTTATTTTATTTTGATTTCAGATTGATATGAGGGCATAAATGATTAGGGTACATTGCATTTGTTAGGTAAAGTTCAAGTTACAGTTCTTTTTTTGGCAAATAGATGCAACATACTATAATCAATGTGAAAATATACGCCAATTTTTGTTTCTGTGGCAAATGTTATTAAGAGTTTAAAAGGCATACTTAAAACACAACATATACCATTATTTCTGGTGAGGAAATTAAGACCTATCTTCTATGCCCTTTCTGCATTAACAAGGATCATGACTGATCCTGCGTTTCCTATAATTACCAGCTAGGATTGTTCGATGATATTGGTGCTAGGAATAGTAGTGGTATAGAACAGAGAAATATGTGGGTGAAGCAAGTTTCTGAAAATGAAAGCTCTTCATTCTTAACTATCATGCTTCTCTCAGGCCATAAAGTTGGGTATAAACTGGGCAGGAAAAAACTCAGCTGGGAAGCATGCAATCATGAAAAACTTGTCCAAGCTCTCTCCAGGTCTGTGTCCAAATACCAAGTCCTCAGAAGGAAGATTTCTTGTACCTAGAATATTGAAGTGCATTTCCTAATACGCGGACATACCAACTATGAGACAAAAAAATTCTTCCTGTGTGAGTAATAAAGAATGAGAAAATGATCACAGTGCTAAGGCCTAAAACTTTGGTCATTGGACCATAGATAGGGATGTCAAATTGTATTATGATTGGAATTTTGAGGCCTTCTCCAATGGAGACAGAATTTATGCATGTGTATAAAAATTCTCCTCCAAGCAAAGAAGATGGCTAGAACTCACTGTCACACCGGTTAATGGAATAAACTACCACCAGTCTGATGCAAAATCCTACAAGCTTTTGATCCTACAGTTGAGATGCAGCTACCAGAAGGCAATCCTGCTCACAAGCAACCCAAATCCCTTATGTGTAAGAGTGTCTGGTTTTTAATGTTTTGAGATCATTACAATTTTCTTTGAACAAAGGGAATAAAAGATAGAATGTAGTGACATTCATTGGAATAGATTTTTTACAATTCTCTAAATCTTTACTAGTTAGCAATGGTAGTAGTTCTAAAAGTCAATTGATATAGAAAAAGGCAAAGTCCATATGTCTGGCAATATGTCTTAATAAAATGCTTTTTGTAGAAAAAAAATACACCCACAGTTTCAAGAGATATTTATAGGAACCTTGATTTTATATCTTTTGGTTATGGCCATGGAAAAAAATGAATTAGAAAATAAAGATAAGTATGTATATATGGCATGTAACTCTCAGCTATAATCTCAAATCATTCCTATACTTAAGAATAGACATTTTGGAAGAGTAAACACAAGAAATTTAGGAGGAAGTAATGCTGAGGAAGTATTTAGCAGAAACATTTGCAAATGCTTCATAGAAAGGGCTTATAAATAATGTATATAAATTACAGTAGTAATTTAAATGTTTATGCTATATTTGGGTATGTAACTCTAATACCATTTCTAGTTATTTTCTGTTCCTTACATGATTCTTCTTATCAACAACTCCACAAAACACCGTAGGACACTTGGGGCGTTTAAAACAAGTTGTGTTTATGTCAACACACCATTTCACACTGGAAGAAGGGATAATATTTTGAGGTCTCTAAGTATAAAGCAGATTTCATTTGATCACCATTTATTTGGTTGGAAATTTAGGTGGTGTGATTTTCCCTGACATAAGAGTATGCTTCCAGTTAAGGACAACTATTAGCTACATTCTGCCTAGGTTTTCAATGTGCTCAAAATAAGAAAACTAATGAAGAAAAACTAATGTCAGCATCAAAACCTTAACTTCCAACCACGACATCTTTTGTAAAGCATTCTTGTCAAGAAATTTTGCTGCATTCAGCAACATTCTAGAACCCAAGTCTCTGTTTTGCTATATTGTAGGAAAGCAACAGTTGGGCACACTGTTATAACTTCCTTTAGAGAAGTGTTAAAGTTGTCCTGAGGAAAGTTGTAAGAGGACCCTTCAAAGTTCCTAAGGATAAGAAAACGTCCTCAGCTAATTCTTTTGGGTGGGGAGGAGAGTCTAGAAAGAGATATTGTAAAAATCAGATTCAGTAATGAAAAAAAGGCATTTTTGACAACTCTAATAGTTTTGCAAATATGTTTTCACAAAGATGGTCCTTAGCCCTCAGGTTTTAAAAAGTAACTGTTTATGTTCACAATACGCCTTCTCCCATTAAGAATCACCCATCCCTTCTCGTTACCAGCAGTCACACCACCAAGGGTATCATACACTTGTGAGTGGCTTATCAAAAATGGGCTGTGGAATGTTAAAGCCTGCATGACCTTGACAAAAGTAAAAGCACTTCCAAGTACAATTCATTTAACTATACTATTATACTGGATGACAGGGCTGAGGCAGAGGGAGTATAAGAATAGTAAAGCTCCAAGTCCCTTGGGGTAGAGAGATAAAATGAGGCAGTACCTGTCTAAACAACACATTTGTTATAATCAGTCATGTTGTTTTCAAAGTCTTTGCTCTGGAAGCCACACTGATTGTGCCAGAGTTCACATTATCACTGCTGCCACAAAGGCATTTCAGACTCAGATCCGGCTTGCCCATGTTGACTGCGCACAGAGTGGAGCCAGAAATGACAACAGACATGAGAAGCTGAAGCCAGGTTTGCAATTTTCATTAATATGTTCTCAGTTACTAAAGACATTATTGTTCTAAATATTTTGACTTTCTACTTTGAAAAGTTAATATTTTGATAAATTTTGGCTTTTTTTTTTTTTTTGTAGAGATAGAGTCACCTTTATTGCCCTTGGTAGAGTGCCATGGTGTCACACAGCCCACAGCAACCTCCAGCTCCTGGGCTTAGGTGATTCTCTTGCCTCAGCCTCCCAAGTAGCTGGGACGACAGGTGCCTGTTACAACGCCCAGCTATTTTTCTCTTTTGCAGTTTGGCCGAGGCCAGGTTTGAACCCCCCTTCGGTATATGGTGCCGGTGCCCTACTTCATGAGCCACAGGTGCCACCCAAATTTTGGGTGTTACTAGCTATACAAAATGGAATATGCGGAAAATCACAAGGCCTAAATTGCCAGCCAAATAAATGTGGATCATTTGAAATGATCTTGGTCTCATATCCATTGCAAGTATATGGCAGGGATTATTAATAATTAGGTTTAAAACACATTTGATTTTTAGTTTCCATGGTATTTTCTTTCTACATCCAAAATTTTAAAAGAATATTCTTATTTTATAATATACTCCAAATATTACAAATTAATTTTTAGATTTGAAGAGTTAGAGTCAACCATTCAGCAAATGTGAGAGGAAAGAACTAACATTTGCTGGCCGTATCTGCTATGTTTAAGCACTGTTTCTAGCAAGAAATACAATAACCTTGAAACAATGACTGGCAAGTGGAGAGGGTACATATGCCAAGGCTAACCTTGGGGTCCTATGACAAGGGTGGTCCTTTGGTCCTATAAGACCAAAGATTAAAAGCTGGCTTATTCTAACTGGGACAATCCCAAAAGGCTTCAAAAACTATGTTACATTTAAACTGAACCTTAAAAAATGAATACATAGTGAATCATACTCATTTTTGACTGATGAAGGGGTACAAGATGAGAACTAGGGAGAGCGCCCCCACACTCCAAAGGAACAGGCCTAGCTAAAACAGTGATGATAATCAGCCACTGTCCAGTCGTTTGCCTGGTAACAGTCATGGTCCCCGTGTTTTGCTACTGTATAATTGCTACTTAGAGAGCACAGCTGATAGTCGTAAAGATTCTTAACTATCTCTGCAAAATAACATTGCAACCTAGGGTTAGTTTTTGAGATATCTTCCAGGTCCTGCGTTCCAGTGGACTGATTGACCCACTGAGACCACGAAACTGACTCTACCAGTCTTGGAGCCCTCCAAGGGTCTGTGTTGTAGTAACTCACCCACCCAAAGAGTGGCCCATACCGAAGGACAAATGGTTTCACCCTGAAACCAGCCAGTTAGCAAACCTGATTGCCCAAACTTTTGCACATCAAACTGTCTTTAAAAACCCTTCCCCCTGCCAATTCTTAAAAAGGCAGATTTGAGAAACTTCTCCTGTCTCCCTGCTAAGCACTATGAGCAATCCTGCTTTCTCTGCTGTGAGCCCTGCTGTCTCTGGGTATTGGCTTCCTCCTGGGCAGTGGGCAGATGACCTGGCTTGTGGAAACAGTGGCAGTGGTAGTAAGTACGAGCACTGCCGTAGCTGTTACTACTCACATAGCACTTGCTATATACCAGGTGCTGTTCTAAGAGTCTCACATATATTAACTCATTTAATTCTCACAGCTCAGACAAGAAAACTGAGGTTCATAGATACTAAATAACTGGCCCAAAGATATATAATTCATAAATTGCAAAGCTGGGATTTGATCCAAGCAGTCTCACTCCACACTCTATGCATAGCGACTACATTAAACTCCTTCACCAAGAAGAAACATTAATAGGCCAATTCAAATGGAGGAACTAGTAACATATCAAGAGTTATGAGATAAATCATTATGCTGTCTTCAATCACTGGGCTCCCTGAACAACTCCTTCACCATCTGAGTAGTTATGTGCAATATATAGCACTCCCTTATTCTTCCCACCATATGGCTCCAAGTCAGCTGTTCTGCTAGGAGAGAAGGAAAGGGAAGAAAACAGACGAAGAAAAGAAAGTGCACAAAAACATAGAAATCCATTCTATCCAGAAGTTAATATTATATATAATGGAATATTAAAATGGAAGTTTTGGCTGAAATACCAAGACAATAATTAACACATTCCAAAGGAGGTGTTAGTCCATATGTTGAATTTCCAAAGGAGGATTCTGAGAACCAATTACACAATTTTTAAATGCCATAACCATATCAAAGCTCTAGAATCAGAAATTAAGGAGGAGAACTTATTTGGAAAAAGTTATTTATAAGCTGTGAATTAGATTCTGAAAAATGGGAGATGTCTCTCCTCATCTCAGGCCTGGGGGAAGAGACTCAAAAGAACCTCTTAGAAACCCTCATATGTGTCCCCTGCACTTTGACGTACATGTAGACCAGTGCCTGACTCACATGTGAGAACCCTAAAGTCCAAGTGAATGCCCGATGGGTGGAACAAAAGGAAAGCCACCACATTGGGAATCACCAGTCTCCAGAGTACACGAGGTTCACCACGTGTGAGTGCTTTCTATGAACCAAATGTATTTCCTAAGAGGGAATCTGAACAGGTCATCTATGATCATGTCCAAGAAGACCATCTAGAAAGGGTCAACATCTCAATAAAAACCACTGGAGGGGATGCTGGCTTTCTGAACCAGAATGGAAGTAAGTTTTTCTCTTCATTCAAATAACTGAAGAGGGGAGAGTATACAAAGAACCAAAGAAAGCATTCACAAGGAAGTCGGCCTTGACATCCTCCAAGTCCAGAGAGCAGCAACGCTAGACTAAGAATGTGGAACTTACCAAGGAGGAACTTTCCTACCCTCGTTTCCTCCTCTCTGACAGTCAGCTCTAAATCCAGAGGAGTAGAAACTAATGTTAGCAAATAGAGGCGAGATGGGTAGAAAGTAAGGTAAGGAAACAAAAAAGAAACCAACAATCCCTTTCCCCATTGTAAGTTCCCTGCCTCCAGGAGGCTTAGTTTGAGAGCTCAAGGGGAGAAGTTTAACATTAAACAAAGTTCAGAATATTAAATATTACATGAGACAGATATTTAAATTATTAAATTAAATCTGTATTCATAGCTAAAAAGTACTATAGAACATGTTATTATCTAAGAGTGTCCAGAAAAATCATGGTACTTGCCTGAACTTCTATCAAGGGGCAAGGAAAGGATGTGCTTCACAAAGTGGATTTAAAAAGAGACTTAAATTAAACATTTTGTTTTTTAGAATTTTAGCTCAGTGGTTAGGGCCCCAGCCACATGCTCCAGGGTTGATGGGTTTAAACCTGGCCCCAGACTGCTAAACAACAACAACAACAACAAAAATAGCTGGGCATTGTGGCAGGCATCTGTAGTCCCAGGTACTAGGGAGGCTGAGGCAAGAGAATGGCTTGAGCCCAAGAGTTTGAGGTTGCTGTGACCTATGATGCCATGGCACTCTACGAAGGGTGACAAAATGAGACTGTCTGAATTTAAAAAAAATATAAAATTACATCTAAAACGTTGTGCTTAGTCAATGTAAGAGCTGCACATAACAATCTCTGCATTGGGGATCTACACCCACGTGATTCTGTTCAGTTTTGTTCATGTCATAAAAGGTAGCACAGGAAACTTCGGAGTCTGGACTCCAGAGCCAGTTTGCCTGAGCTGGTTTCAGTTTCTTCATCTGTAAAACAGGAGTACTAATGGTATATACTTCATAGTGTTTCTGAGAAGACTGAAATACTGAAATATCTTTTTTTTTGGAGACAAAGTCTCACATTCTCATCCTTAGTACAGTGCTGTGGTGTCACAGGTCACAGCAACCTCAAATTCTTGGGCTCAAGTGATTCTCTTGCCTCAGCCTCCCAAGGAGTTGGGACTAGAGGTGCCCATCACAACACTGGCTATTTTTAGACACGGGATCTCGCTCTTGCTCAGGCTGGTCTCGAAGCTGGGTGCTCAGACAATCCTCCTGCCTCAGCCTCCCAGATTATAGGCATGAGCCACCGCACCCAGCCCTTTTTCAATCTTTTGAAACATGAAACCATATTTTTCACATATCATTTAATTTATGTTTGGTCTACAGTAAGAACTCCACAGATGACGTCTGTCATGCTTATAGTTATTTTTGCCTTTTGGATCCATCTTACTTGCTCACCACCGTTATGTTTTTTGTTTTTTTTTTGACAGACTCTGACAGAGTCTCACTCTGTCACCCTGATTAAAGTGCAGTGACATCATAGCTCACAGCAACCTCAAACTATTGGGCTATACCATTCTCTTGCCTCAGCCTCTGGAATAGCTGGGACTATAGGAACCTGGTTCCGTGCCTGGCTAGTTTTTTCTTCTATATTTAGTAGAATTGGGTTCTCACTCCTGCTCAGGTTGGTCTCAAATTCCTGAGCTCAAGCAATCCAACCTGCCTTGCCCTCCCAGGGTGCTAGGATTACAGGCATGAGGCTCCATGCCAGTTTCACTGTTTTAGTTTGATTAATTACTTTCTGACTGCTTTCAATGCAACAAACCCAAATACTGCCACTGAGATGCTCCCTTTACCCAAAGGACTGTAAAAAGTCCAGTCTCCAAAAATCTTTTTACATTGAATGCCTATCTCTTTGATCTGTTGTACTATGAATTCTTTGCACAATTAGCTCATTCATTCTTCACCACATTCTATGGTGGCTACTATTCTACTGATGAGAAATAAGGACTTATCTTAAAACCCTTGCCCATGTAACACAACTAGTGTGTGGCACAAGCAGGATAAACAGTCATTGTCAATATTTTTTGTCAATTTCCAATAATGAAAATTATTGTTCATTTTGGAGTCAAATATTTAATATACTCCATGTCCCAGGGACTTTACTAAGAGCCACTAGTAACTCCAATTAAAGATATGCATCTTTTTATAAATAAGCAATCCTTCTTTAGTCATATTTTTTATGTGCTTGGGGAATATATTGAATATTATGAGGTAAAATAAACAGATAGACTTTTAATTTCAAGTGAAAGATTTTCATGTTAGAGAACATACAAAAACCAAACATCAATTAAACACATACTGCAGCTGACGGGTTCCCTATTTAATGGGTGTTAAGAGAAAGAGGTAGCAATTTAAATAAATTTTAAACACTCATCAAGTAAACTCTTCCGAAAATCATCTTTTACTTCATATCTTAGACTCAGGTTCCTGATATTGAAAATGGGAATTTGTTGTCAGAATTAAAGGAAATAATATGTACATAGGTAAAAACTACTTCTTTGTCTATAAAAGACTGCAAAATATTAGCAATTATTATAGTTATTATAGGAGTTCTTACTGTGTCTTAATATATAGAATACCCTTAAAATTTTAAATATAAATGTTTGGCTGCCCAACTGTGGTATAGCACATTTTGAGAAGCTGAGGCAGGAAGATCATCACTAGAGCCCAGGACTTCAAGGGTGCAGTAAGATATGATCACATCACTGCACTGCGGCTTGGGTGAGAAAGTAGGACCGTGTGTGCCTGTGTGTGTGTGTGTGTACTGTGTGCACACAATATACTGATGCCCTGAGAGCCCTGGTAAAAGCATGAGTATACCTGGCATTCAGAATTGATGTGGACTGTGACCTCATGTGTTTGTCATTGCAATAATGAACTCACTCCACCAGCAGCCTCTGTAGTTTGGGGGAAACCCAAGAAAGGGGAAGCTCCCAAAGATCATACACATGTGATAGTCCTAAATCTGGAAATCAAACTCATATCACTGTTTTTGTAGCTTTTTCTCCCTAAGTACATAGACAAAAATATAAATACAACCATGAAAAATAATACCTTACAATAATTAAGTGAAGAATTTTTGATGTGCTCACATTTTATGGTATTTATATCATGAGTTTGAGTATAAAATTTATTTTCTCCATTAACTTCAGATGAAATAGATAAAAGGGCCACAATTGACTTTATCTATTATATCTATCTATTTAAATAATTTATTTATCACTCCATCGTTATGTAGCATTTATTCAGTGCCAAGTGCTGAATTAGGTGCTGGATTAAAAATAATGGTCCCTTTGATAAGTTTTTAGACTAGCCAGGGACACGAACACCTGAGCAGCAGTTAGGGACAGCATGACATCCACGAGGAAGGGGGATGTAGTGGAGACTGACTATGGGAGCCCGCAAGAGAGGAGTTTTTCAGAAGAATTCCCTGTGCATAATGACAATTAAACTAAGATGGAGGCTGAGGTCGGGGGGCACTCTACCGGAGAACACGTATGATGGTGATGTTCAAGGGGCTGCAGAACTTGAAGAATTCAAAATCCTGGGGAAGGAGGGGTGGCCAGAGAGGGGGCTGAAGAGACAACCAGGGAGCTCTGACTTCTCAGGTAATAACACTGAATAAAAACATTTCCCTATAGGTCAAGTACATTCATTTCTTTATCTCTAATGATCATTATTAATAATAGCTAATTGTTTTTGAAGAAGCTTCAACATTTTATCAAAAAAGGAAGGGTGCAAAGACCTAAAACAAGCCTCTCTAAATCTTTTTCTCATTACAAGTAAAGAGATCTTTAGGGCTGCCTCCCTCCACTTCTGGCTCGAAGTAAATATGATGCCAAATTCACTTGCTCTGAGTAAGAATGGACACAGAAAGCAAGATGACTTTTCTCCAGGGCTTATACCAGTTTGGTTTTATAAGGGTTTTTCACACCAGCTGTGAACATGGGGAACTCATGAAAAAATTAATGCTTCCTAAGCTAAATAACTGACTTTTAGGACAATATCAGTAGTTTCAATTTACTAATAGATAGTGATTTCCTAGGATCAGAATAAGCTACTGGGGTCAGGCGTGGTTCACACCTGTAATTCTAGTACCCTGGGAAGCCAAGGCAGGAGGGTCTCTTGAACCAAGGAATTTAAGACCAGCCTGACCAAGAGTGAGAATCTATCTCTACTAAAAACAGAAAAAAGTTAGCTGGGTGTTGTGGCAGGTGCCTGTAGTCCTAGTTACTCAGGAGGCTGAGGCAGGAGGATTGCTTGAACCCAGAGCTTGAGCTGTGACCTAGGTTGATGCCATGGCATTGTAGCCCTAGGCCATAGAGTAAGGCACTGTCTCAAAAAAAAGTTACTAGATAACCTTAGCTAGTAAATGACCCAAGCATCTGGTATAAGTGACTGAATGGTAAGGATGAAGGCACAAATACAACAAAGTTTAATCGCTTTGACACCTTATTAAGTTAAGATCAATTTGGAGGCTGGGTGTGGTGGTTCACGTCTATAACCCCAGCACTCTGGGAGGCCAAGGCAAGTGGATTCCCTGAGCTCAGGAATTCGAGACCAGCCTAAGCTAGAGCAAGATCTCATCAATGAGCTGAGTGTTGTGGTGGGTGCCTGTCTTCCCAGCTACTCAAGAGGCTGAGGCAAAAGGATCACTTGAGCCCAAGAGTTTGAGGTTACTATGATCTATGATGCCATGGCACTCTACT
>CAUYRH010021732.1:0-23571 GCA_963574655.1 Perodicticus potto
TATTGCCATTAGGGAACAAAAGGTGATCAAGGGTATCCACATAGGGTCAGAAGAGATCAAACTTTCACTCTTCGCAGATGATATGATTGTATATCTGGAAAACACCAGGGATTCTACTACAAAACTTTTAGAAGTGATCAAGGAATCCAGCAGCGTCTCAGGCTACAAAATCAACACCCATAAATCTGTAGCCTTTATATACAAAAACAATAGCCAAGCCAAAAAAACAGTCAAGGACTCTATTCTTTTCACAGTAGTGCCAAAGAAGATGAAATATTTGGGAGTTTACCTAACAAAGGATGTGAAAGATCTTTATAAAGAGAACTACGAAACTTTAAGAAAAGAAATAGCTGAAAATGTTAACAAACGGAAAAACATACCATGCTCATGGATGGGAAGAATCAATATTGTTAAAATGTCTATACTACCCAAAGCAATATATAATTTTAATGCAATTCCTATTAAAGCTCCATTGTCATATTTTAAAGATCTTGAAAAAATGATACTTCGTTTTATATGGAATCAGAAAAAACCTCGAATAGCCAAGACATTACTCAGAAATAAAATCAAAGCAGGAGGAATCACACTACCAGGCCTGAGACTCTACTATAAATCAATAGTGATCAAAATAGCATGGTACTGGCACAAAAACAGAGAGGTAGATGTTTGGAACAGAATAGAGAACCAAGAGATGAATCTAGCTACTTACTGTTACTTGATCTTTGACAAGCCAACTAAAAACATTCAGTGGGGAAAAGACTCTCTATTTACCAAATGGTGCTGGGTGAACTGGCTAGCGACCTGTAAGAGGCTGAAACTGAACCCACATCTCTCACCATTAACTAAGATAGAGTCTCACTGGATTAAAGACTTAAACTTAAGACATGAAACTATAAAAATTCTAGAAGAAAGTGCAGGGAAAACTCTTGAATGAATCGGCTTGGGTGAAATATTTTATGAGGAAGACTCCCCAGGTAATTGAAGCAGTATCAAAGATACACTACTGGGACCTGATCAAATTAAAAAGCTTCTGTACAGCCAAGAACATAGTAAGTTTAGCATGCAGACAGAATGGGAGAAAATGTTTGCAGTTTATGCCTCTGATAAAGGTTTAATAACCAGAATCCACAGAGTACTCAAACGTATTAGCAAGAAAAGAACAAGTGATCCCATCTCAGGATGGGCAAAAGACTTGAAGAGAGACTTCTCTAAAGAAGACAGGCGCACACCCTACAGACACATGAAAAAATGCTCACCATCCTTAATCATCAGAGAAATGCAAATCAAAGCTACTTTGAGATATCACCTAACTCCAGTAAGATTAGCCCACATAACAAAATCCCCAAACCAGAGATGTTGGCGTGGATGTGGAGAAAAGGGAACACTTCTACACTGCTGGTGGGAATGCATACTAATATGATCCTTTTGGAAGGATATTTGGAGAATACTTAGAGATCTAAAAATAGAACTGCCATTTGATCCTATAATTCCTTTACTAGGTATATACCCAGAAGACCAAAAATCACATTATAACAAAGACATCTGTACCAGAATGTTCATTGCAGCCCAAGTCATAATTGCTAAGTCATGGAAGAAACCTAAGTGCCCATTGATCCACGAATGGATTAATAAATTGTGGTACATGTATACCATGGAATATTATGCAGCCTTAAATAAAGATGGGAACTTTACCTCTTTCATGTTTACATGGATGGAGCTGAAACATATTCTTCTTAGCAAAGTATCTCAAGAATGGAAGAAAAAGTATCCAATGTACTCAGCCCTACTATGAAGCTAATTTATAGTTGTTGCATGAAGGGTATAACCCAACTATAACACAAGAATACGGGGAAAGGGGCAAGGGTAGGGAGGGGAGGGGGAAGTTTGGGGTGGAGGGAGGGTAATTGGTGGGGCCACACCTACGGTGCATCTTAGAAGGATATAGGCGAACATTACTAAATGCAGAATATAAATGTCTTCATATAATAACTGAGAAAATGCCAGGAAGGCTATGTTAATCAGTTTGATGAAAATAGTTAAGATTGTATATGAAACCAGCACATTGTACTCCTCGATTGCACTATTGTACATAGCTATGATTTAATGATAAAGACAATAAAAAAATAAATAAATAAATTCATTTAGAGGGGTTAATGAATAGGAAAGCCATACATACTATCAGATGTTTGATAAGTTTGATCTTATTTTTTTCAATGAAAAATTTAAAAAGTTCCCCATTTGTATCTGGAGAACAGAGACAAATGGAGCATGATGATAACACATTCAAGAACTAAGCCTTGGGGCGGCACCTGTGGCTCAGTGAGTAGGGCAGTCACCCCATATACCAAGGGTCGCAGGTTCAAACCCAGCCCCAACAAAACTGCAACAACAACAACAAAAAAAAATAGCCGGATATTGTGGCAGCACCTGTAGTCCCAGCTGCTTGAGAGGTTGAGGCAAGAGAATCACCTAAACCCAGGAGCTGCAGTTTGCTGTGAGCTGTGATGCTATGGTGCTCTCCCGAGGGCGACAAAGTGAGACTCTATCTCTTAAAAAAAAAGAGAGAGAACTAAGCCCTGGGTCTACAGTTGTACATTGTGTGTCTCTATTTAACTTAAGTCACCAGAGTTCCAGTACAGTAAAAGTTCTGCACTATTGAAAGAATAACTTCAAAAACAAACTCTTCAAGAAGATATGGAATTGCATAAGCACTATAGACCAGATTATTTTGGTTTCTTCTCAATCACAGAATGAATGTTAAGGATACATCCTTTGAAGTGTATTAAATGTGATATCGGTAAGAATGTGAGCATTGGACTAGCATTCCTTCCAGAGTGAGCTCTACAGTCATATAAAAGGTACTTAAAAATACCTGTTTTTAAGCATTCTGGCCTATTTAGATGATAGCCCTAAGTGCCTGCAAGAAAACAAGACAAAACAAATAACACCTGGAAATGTTAAAGAATATGTAGAATCTTGAGAATTCTCTTAGAATGGTGAGGATTCATATTCTGTTCATCACTGATGACCCTATTGCTAGCAGGTCACTGAAAAATAGAGTATTTGATCTAATAATAATTCGTCTTCTATTAACTAATGATATTTAGGCTAGTGGGGGTTAAATCTAACCTCTGATATGCAAATTGTGGAAGAAGATAAGTGCTCCTCATTCAGGAGTATGCAAAGGGTCCCACTTCCAATGGGGATTGTAGGCTAATATGCATCTTTTAATGTCAGTAAAAATGACAATTCACTCTAGAACTACTTCATTGTGATACCTTGCTTGTTTGGAGGGTGAAGTCCAAACTTCACATTTAATTGTCTCTTTATAAACAATAGTCATGTAAGGAACTCGGTTGTAGTTAAAAACACAGTGTAAGAATATCTCACTTCTCATATTTTTTGAGATAGAATGCCATAATCTTGTCAATATACTGTCTACTGGTAAATTTAGATGTGAGAACGTGTTTCTACTGTTTACCTGATGCTTTCAGTCCAATAAACGTATTCCTTCCCTTCTTACAAACCTATCAGTGAAACAGAAATTGATCCATAAAGATGGGTTGAAAATGATTGGCTTAAATTGTTTCCCATTACCATTAATACTTCTAATTACCTATTTTGCCCGCTACACAATTTTTTCAAAAACATTCGTATTATTTAAGAAATTCATATCCTACAGTATAATTAAAACCTTAATTAATTTTAAAGGGCAAAATGAAATACATTCTTTGAATATAACACAATTAAAATTTAATTTAACAAGACAAAGAGAAACAAAAATAGAGAAAAGGCCACTTTGAGATTTAGGTATTTGAAATGTTTCTTTTTCAAGAAGTTTGGGGTTATAGGTGAAATTTAAAAAGCATACCAGTAGAAAAAAATTTTAAAAAGTAAAATGAAAAATTAAATACATGAAATGTAGACAAGTCTTTACTCAGAGAAATAACCATAGATTTAACTATTTCGATCTCATTTGAACAGTGAGAAATTAATGAAAAATAATTTAATTAAACTTTTAAAAGCAGCAAGACATAATTTAAATATGGTATTAATAGAACATGTAAAATCAAGAATTAATGGATTAAAAAGCCAAAAGCAACTGAAATTGTTAAATAAAATCTAACGCTCGATCACAGAAATCATTAAAATGATTTCAAGCGTGAGGTACTGTGTCCTGGTATAGACGGAGACAGTGGGTAACCTCCTAATTCAAAAGGCATTTTCTATTTAATATCTACTATATAATCTTTAATATTCCCTATCTTTTTAGTCATTGCTTCAAATACAGTTTAAGTTCTCTATTGGTAAGTTTAAGTTTAAACTGTTCCTGAGGAATACAGTTTATGGAGACTTTTGGGAAGATGCTGTTTGATCTTAACATGGAATGACACTTACCAAAGACTCAATCCTCTATAAACATATTCCATATGAGGCGCATAGTTACTCTGACATAGTACTCCTAAAGCAGTGTTTATCTGTATATGACTATTGATGCTTACTGATTAGTAGGCTAATTATACACTAATTAATTTATTTACATTATAGAATATTATTAACATAGCTATTTAAGTATTATACAATTAAATAAAAGCAATACGGTTAAAATAATGAAAGTATACTTAATTAAATAAATACATGGCAATACAAAAATACTCATTACTGTGTCTCTTGTTTTAAAATTATTTTTCAACTGCCACTCCAAAAGCCAAATCATTACTTTGGAGCAGACTATTCTGTTATGCTAAGATATTGTAAATAGCAAAATATTCTTATTTTTTCGTACTTTAGAAATCCAATAATTCCTTATTGTTTAAACAGTAAAGTGCCAATGTTATTGTTATCTACTTAAATAAGTAAAAATGCACCAAAAATTATATAGACAAGAGTAAAAGAAAAGCATACGTATTTTATAAAGCATTTAAAAGCATCTTAGAAACACTGCTTAGAGTGAAATACTTGATATAGACAGGAAAAAAGAAAAATACTTCTTGTTCATAAACAAATTACAGTCTTTGTAGAGCTTTTAGCTAGAATTTTTTTTTTTTTTTTTTTTTTGGCAGTTTTTGGCCAGGGCTGGGTTTGAACCCACCACCTTCAGCATATGGGGCTGGTGCCCTACTCCTTGAGCCACAGGTGCCACCCTAGTTAGAAATTTTGTGCTCCTGTTTTTTGAGCTCCAGGTCATAATCAAAATATTGAAATTAAATTTTTATAAATTCCTTAATAATACAATTTTAGATCATACAAATGACTTCCTCTCAATGTTTATTAACGAAAGTAAGTATATTTAGTATTTTAAGTAGTATTACATTTTGGTAGAACAGATAGAGAATATTTGAATGAGTTTAGTTTTTTTAATATCTAGAGAATGGGTAGAGTACAACATAAGTACGAATCAGGTCTTAAAACTGACTTCATTAAAATATTTTCACAATATGTATTTTACATTATTATCATAAAGATGTTTACAAGACGTAATTTACTTATTTAGATGAAAACATTTGTTGTTTTAAATTAAGACACCATAAAGTAATGTTTACTTTGTTTCCTAAGACTGACAATTAGAAATTTTTTAAGAAGAAAGGCCAGATTTCAAAGCCTTGGAAATCTGTAATTTGACTGAACACAGCAAGGACTTTGCATAGGTGTATTAAGAATGGCTTCTGTTCCCCAGTAGGGTTACTTAGAATTCAGACTGCTAACACAACTCCAAGGTCCTATATACAGGTTGATGGAGGGCCTAGAAAGTTACTAGAATATGGAATTGACTAAAAATTTAAAAAAAGGTCATGGAACAAGATTGAGGGTCCTTATAGACACTTCACTTTAAGAACTATGCAAATATATTTTCAAAATGTTCTGTTGCAAAAAACAGAAAGAAAAAATTCCAGAATAATAGGTCACAATTCCTTAAAACCTTTTTTGTCTCGAGTAAGGATTGACCCTAGAAATTTAGACACACTGAATTTACCCTTAATATTAAGTGAATTCTGCTATGTGGGAAAGAATAAATCTGGGGCTAGAATATCAGGCAAAGTCCAGTGAATGCAATCTCAATTTAGCAGTGACTGGGAATATAACCATCTGGCTTTGTATTTCATGTGAGAAAAGTTATAAAACCCTCTGTATTTAAGTTACTAGACTGAGTTGTCACTGTTAATATATACTAATATAATAGTGCCTTTTCTTGTAATCAGAATTCTCCATTTTTCTTTTAACAGAATGAATTCTTAATATTATTTCAATGCCATTCTCTTAAATAAAATGGAACTCAGAGTTTATTAGCATGTTTTGTAGTTTCTGCTAATGTTTTCTTATCAAGTGAAATGATATGTAAAGATTGAAATCAGAGAGAATCTGCCCTATATAACCTAATTTCTTCCCTGAAATGCCTGTGTCACTAAATCATATGCATGGGAGTTAGTGTTTCAGGGTAGTGGAGTGCTGCAAATAAAGTATTATCTGACTGTACCTCCTGGAGTCAACTTCCTACAAGCATTCAGAAATCCTAAGATCTTCATATTGAAAACTGAGTTGATACTCCTATACAGAGTAGCAATTTTTAGATCATTTTCTCCAAATATGCTTGCAAAATCAGTCAGAAGCTTGGATGCTAAGTGGATTGGTACTATGCTATTTCTGCCTCTGAAATTTAGCCTTTCTCCGTGTTTTTTTTTTTTTTTTTTTTGCTGTAAACAAACCTAATCCTTTCTGCTGTTACTAATTAATGAGCAAGACCACTGGTTCCAAAGGGGTTGTTAATGTTTGAGGTGGGGGTCCTAATACACTTCTTACAGCTGGAGGGAGGGGAAGACAAGGGAACAGAAGCAGGCTGGGGGGCACCACTTTGTAGGAGAGGAATAAAAGTTGCAGGTAGCTCAGCTGTTAGGGGCTTTCCTTCACCTCCATAGAACTAGGGCTGTTGGGAAGCTACTCAGAGTTGTGCAGAGACACTGCACCAAAGAGTAGAGATTTGGGGCTGCTGATTCCTGATTGCTACAGCCATCACCATTATGATGGCCCTAGTGCAAGGTGTCAGCACTGCTCTCTTACCAGCAGTAGCATTTGCATCACCCCCAACCCCAGGCCAGGGAAGGAGCAAACAGAAGGAGCACTCCCCATGATGTGCCCTGACATTGGGGCAGAGCACCCCACACCCTCTGTGTAGGGTCTGAGCAGAGAAAGAGCCTTGGATGCCACAGACACCACCTGAGATTTCCCAGCCTGAATACATTACTTGTTAACGTGGTTTGTGCAAATGCCTACATCTAGTCATGCACGGCACTGCTTAAATAGACTTGATGCACCTGCCAGTATCACCTTCACTGGGTGACACTAGCCCAGAGCAGTCCCCTACCACAGCCCTGGTGGAGAGGGTCACATGCAGCCCACAAATTGAACTCCTATTAATGAGCTGGGGAACAACCCCCCACTTTACATGAAGATTACCCGGCAATGGCTCAAACTGAAGCAATCACAGGGGTATTGGTCAAAGCAGAATAGCAGCTCTGCAGTATCCCAGTGCATCTGCCATTCTCCTGATTGGTCAGCATTCCAGAGTAAGTGCAAAATCTCCATCTGTGATCTTTCTCTTCCCCTTACTGAAGAGGCAAGTCCCCAGCAAAGAAGAACAGGTGCCTTGCAATCCTATTTGCCTAGAGCTGAGATAAGAGGAGCCAGATGAGAAGAAATCAGCACAAGAACCTTGGCAACATGAACAAGCCAAAGATCTCAGCACCTCCGAGGGATCACAACTGAGCTACAGTAGTGAACTCCATCCACAAGGAAATTGCTGATATGACAGAAATGGCATTCGGAATAGGAATGACAAATAATATAAATGGAATTGAAGAGAAAGTTGAAAACCAACAAAAAGAAGCTAAAATTAATTCTGTAAATTAATGAAAAAGTCACTACAACAGATAGACAACTTAAGAAAGGACATAATTGAATTTAAAGAAATGAGTCATGGCTCAGCGCCTGTGGCTCAACGGGCTAAGGCTCCAGGCACATACACCTGAGATGGTGGGTTCGAATCCAGCCTGGGCCCACCAAACAACAATGATTGCTGCAACCAAAAAATGGCCGGGTGTTGTGGTGGGTGCCTGTAGTTCCAGCTACTTGGGAGGCGGAAGCAGGAGACTTGCTTGAGCCCAGGAATTGGAGGTTGCTGTGAGCTGTGATGTCACAGCACTCTATTCAGGGTGATAGCTTGAGGCTCTGTCTCAAAAAAAAATAAAAGAAAAAGAAATGAGTCATTTAGGAAACTCGAAAACACAGCAGAAATTATCAGCAATGGACTAAACCTAAGAGAATAAAGAATCTCAAAGATTCTAAAAATAAGAATAAAGAGCTCCAAAACAATTGGATTTTTGAGATAACCCAATCATTTAAAGAGGCAGAAAGAGAACAAAAAAGGTGGAGTAATCACTTAGGAGATACAGGATTATGTGAAGCAGACTGGCATATGAATGATAAGTATCCCTGAGGGAGAAGGAGAGAGTGCGGAAAGTATGGGATTTTTGATGGAAACTTCTCTGATACAACCAGAGATCCAGACATCCAGATATAAGATGTTTATCAAACTCTGAGAATTTTCATATCACACAGGACATCTCCAAGACACACAGCAGCTCCTCATCGAGAGTTCAATTTGTGGACTGGCTGTAACCCTCTCTACCATGACTATTGTTGTCAGAGAGTGCTCCAGCTGGGGTCACCCAGTGAAGATGGAAGTGGCAGGTACATTGAATTTATTGAGTTAGTGAAATGCCTACAGCTGGGCTGCAGGCATTTGTACAAACCTGGTTCTGGAGTAATGGGTACTCAGGGCTGGGGAATTCTGGGGAGATATTTGTTGCATCTGAGTTTCCTCCTCTGTTTCGATCCTACACAATATCAGTAAAGAGGCCTGTTACAGCCTCACTGTCTTGAACCTTTACATCTATTGAAACAAATTTGCATAAACCCAGAAAAACCCACTTAATTATTACTGGTAAATGGATAGAAGTACTATCAGTTGACCAGAAGTATTAATAGAATGTAAAAACATGTTATGTTGCAGGTGACATCATATTGCTAGTCAAATAAAACTGAATATCAATATAGATAGCTACAGGAGGTTGTTGTGAATGGAATGCAGTCCCATGATAGTCACACATGTTTACAGCAGTGGAGGTTTAAGGTGAGATTATGACATGGAACAGTGGACGGTGTACTAATGGCAAAAATGCTAGCGGATGTGGTAGACAATGCTATTTACAAAGGTGAAAAGAATGTATTATTCTTTAAAGAAGATGTTTGCTAATAAAATAGATGACTCAATTGATTTTTAATATTTGGGCCATGTTCCAAGAACTTTGCTAAATTACTAGTCATTACTCATGCTCCCCCGCCCCCCCAGAGTGTTTGGATTTTCTGTATTTGCAATTACATCATCTAGAAATAATTACTGCTTGATTTTGGAGTTCCAATTTCTTTCTACTTATATTTCTTTTTCTTGTTATACCAAGTGGTTCCCCCAGTTGAATAGAAGTGGTGAAAGGGTATATTCATTTCTTGTTTTTGAATTTGGGTAAAGAGAATTCATATTTGACTTGTAAGTATGAAGTTAGAGGCAGGTGGGTTTTTGTCTATTTTTTTCTCTTTTTGTAGTTGGGGTGTCCATTTCCTCAAAACATTGATCTTTCTTTGTGTTAGAAATATTCCAACTTGATTCTTTTAGTTATTTTTTTATTTTTATGTTTCATTACTATGGAAACATAATAGTTGTACGTATTTATAGGGCACATGTGATGTTTTGATAAAGGCATTCAATGTACAACAATCACATCAGGGTAACTGGAGTCTCTATTACCTCCACGTTTAATCATTTGTCTGTGTTAGGAATATTCTAATTTTATTCTTTAACTTATTGCTGACTTGAGGCACTTTGTTGTGCTATCAATGCTGTTCACTCTATCTAACTATATAATGCAGAGTGTGCCAAAAATGTATACACATTTTAAGACAGAAAAAGATTGTATTAAAATTGTAATACTTAATATACACCAATAACAAAAGATGAATACAAGTCATGGTGAACACCCGTTGTAACTGCAGTAGTTACAAGTATTGCAGTATGAAGTTGAATAATGTAATACGAATACAGTTTTTATTCCTTTCTTAAAAAGTGTATACATTTTTTGGCAACCCTGCTTTTTTTTTCTTTCTAGTGATGTTACTTATCAGAGTATGGATTTGCTCTTATTCTAATTTAACCTACAGTTCCGATGAGTATCAGATGTACCTCCAAGACATGATTTGTAGAAACACAATGCCTATAATGTACGAGTTTTCTATGTCTTACAAGTACAAAATACCACTACCACTATCTCTCTGGTACGGGAAAAAACAAGAGTTTTCTCTTATATTTCACAATTCCATTTTCACTTGGTGGTGGATACCATATGTGTGTGTGTGTGTGTGTGTGTGTGTGTGTGTGTGTGAGACATTCACACTGTGCCTTCCAGTCATATTAAAACAATGCAGCTAAGGCATCCAGGATAAAACCAACCATCACATCCAAATTTTACAATATGATTTAAAATGCTTTTTGAATTGATATATCTATTATATTTAAGAAAAAGACCTATTAAAGTAGCTAAACTGTCAGTGGTTGATAGTTGCCATTTTACAAACATATTCCTGTCCATGCTTCTCCTGAAACTCAGCGTGTGGGTCATAGAAACTGAGGAGATGTTTTGACCACAGGAAATATCTCAAAACTTTACGATGTCCCTTCATTTTGCCTGTTTAAAATTATTTATTCCGGCTCGGCGCCAGCCACGTACACCTGAGCTGGCGGGTTTGAATCTGGCCCAGACTGCCAATCAACAATGACGGCTGCAACGAAAAAATAGCCGGGCGTTGTGGCGGGCACCTGTAGTCCCAGCTACTTGGGAGGCGGAGGCAAGAGACTCGCTTGAGCCCAGGAATTGGAGGTTGCTGTGAGCTGTGATGCCACTGCACTCTATCCAGGTTGACAGCTTGAGGCTCTGTCTCCAAAAAAAAAAAAAAAACAATAAAATTATTTATTCCATGGCAATGCAAATACAGAGTGTGTATTTGCGCATGAATTTGACGGCTACCCTGTATTATTCTACCACCTGCTTATAACACAGATCTGCTTTTCTTTAATTTGATTTGCCTCTGGGTTATTATCACTGCACTTTGCTTGATAATAACGCAGCCTCTTTTTTGAGAAGGAAACTTCTATCACCACTGCCGGAAAAGCCTTTCCCTCCTACTTGTCATGTCTTACCGTTGCACAGCATATTTTGTTTGGTCTTAATTATTGCTTGAGGCAAAACAGGTGGACTCCCTTCCTTGTTTTAAACCACAGCAGATCAAGGGTTTCTGATGATGGTAAAACTGAAGTTTTCCTAAAGCTGAAGTTGTTGTGTGTGCAAACTTTCCCCATTTTGCACCTGTCGTTTTTTTCATCATGGTTCATCACAGCTGCCTCATGCTGTGTAGCCACATGGCCACCAAAACGACGCTTACCATTACAAATAAGAGCACAGCTTGAGGTCTTACCTGCCTTGGAAGAGCAAGAATGTGTGAGGAAAAACTGCGTATGAAAAGGAAATATTTGATTTCAAACCATTTTAAAATAGTCCATAGTTTCATCTGGTGTTTATTATTTAAGGTCAATCTGAATATATTGATTTTCAAAATGTAATTCAGAAGGGAACTTTGACAAGTAATAGAAGAGTATATGACAAAAAATTGAGACCAATAGTGACTGCCATTACATTGTTTCTTAATCTTGCCCATTTAAAAATAATTTTAAAAAGCAAATGGAAATAAATGACTCCAATGACTCAATATGATTTTATATTGTATACACATGAATATAGATATTTATGTATATACAGAGTTATACACCCATGCACACACAGACATAATTTATATTTATGCGGTTTATCAATTAAAATAATGCTCACAGTGTTTGATGCAAAGTGCAGTTTTTTCTCTGCAGAAGAGCTTATAATTTTATCCATGCCTATTTTTCCCGCATTTTTTACAAAAACATATTTGAACCATTATAGATAAATCTACATTTACAATCAGTATTTAAAATCTTATAATATTTTATGAAGAACAAACTCAAAACACATCAAGGTAGAAAATTACATGCATGTATCACACATGTCAAAATTGGTAACATGTATACCAAACTCAAAAAGGAACAGTTTTAGGGAGTTGGGCAATGCCTGCTTTATTTTCTGTATTCATTTTGGGGAGTTCCCACATTTCCTGTTATGGATCTGTGTTACATAGAAAGAGGAAAATGACTTTGTTTAGAAAAGATAAATTTAAACCCATATAAATCACTGTGGTAAAAAACTAAAAAAGAAAGAAAAAGAGTATGAGGGTAATTCAGACTCCACTGAGACCAGCAAAATAAACATAAGTTAATCATTTTTGTTGGGATTTAACTGGCTTTTGCATTTAGTAGTTTTAGATAACTACATAGTTGAAAGGTGATTATCAGAAGTATAGCCAAAATATATGGAGGACAAATTTAAATATGAGGAAAGAAATACAAGAGTCTAAGACATGGGATGTTGTAAATAAAAGTGATTTAAGTATTCTGTTAAGGCTTGTGAATTCCTTTTTAGTATTTTAGATACTACCAAAGAGGAACAAGAAGGTCCAAAAATGCCAATTATATACACAGTCTATACAATTTTAATTATTAGCAAAATTAATAGGAAGAAGGGCATATAAATGAAGATTGTGCATAAGAAAAATTTGCATATTATTATACACATATCATATACATTTTTACATATTCTTTCAGGCCCTGTGTTAAATATATTGTATAAATTTATTTAAAAGTGGTTTAAGGGGTGAAATAAGTTTTCATTACAGCACATAAATTGTTTCTATCTTGAGGCTGTTGAATAATTATCATTGTTAATAAAGTTTTGGGTATTCTAACAATGAAGAGTCAAGACTTATAATAATACTAACATGTAATCCCAACCCAGAAGTTTCCTAAATTTATTGAGAGAATCATTTATTTGAAATATGAGTTTATAACATCTACAGTCACCTTAACAAAGTGATGATTTTATTTTTAAAACCCAGTGATGGCAACAACTAAAGCATTTTAAATATTTGTATTACACAGTTTCTAGAATGGCTCACACACCAGATTCTGTGTCACTAAGAGCATTTAAAACACCAAATGCAATTAAAAGTAAACTACTTGCTGTTGCAGTGAAATTGCTACCAGAGTTAGCGCTTTAGCAATTTTAGCAACGCAGGTGTACAAGTATGATGCCACCTTAGAACTCCTCTTTGGGTATTACAGAGTGCAAATAGAAAGTAGTAAAATTCCACAGTAGACATGACTGTCTTTTTTATTTTTTTAAACTTAAATTTTATTTTCAAAGTATTTTTTAAGTAGCATTGTACAGAAAAGTATTGACGGTTTACGGTTTACGTAGCTATCTGTAGCGTAATATATGCTAAAATTTCTTTCCTGTATCAAGACCCAACTTCCTCCTTGGTTTTTCTTTCCTACTGAGGATTAGAGTGATTATCAAATAAGAAAATTATACTTTAAAGGTATAAGTTAAATCAATTTTATCTGCTACACGGGGAGTTGTTATTTATGTATTTTTAAAGTAAATAATCATGCATATTAATTTCACTTGAAACAATTCAGTTTGTCTTCCTGGAATTGATGTTTGCTTTTATAAAGAATGTCCCACAGTTTTTAAGTAGAAAGTAAAACATATATATAAACTATTATTCTCTTTGCAGAGAATATATAGATATATATACACACACATACACACACATATATACATATATATAACGATGAAATAATGTATTGAAGGTTATCTAAATTTATAGTTTATTCTTTCCAGATTTAAATTTAAAACTGAAATCTTTGAGGATGCCAATTATACACTAAGAATAGCTATTTTCCTTATATTTTTTCATAAATTTATTTTAACATATGTTGTTAGTTTATACCATGTCGATTAATAATATATTCTAAATTAATATTTAATTATATTTGCATAATTTTATGATTGACATCTCAAGTCTTTATGCATTTAAGGCCAGTAGTCTACCACAGTGAAACAAATGTTTGTAAATTCAGTCATCAGATATAATAATTAATTATTATAGCCATACAATTCTGAAAACTGGGAGTTATAATCTTAGTAGGTCAGCTGTAAAAACAGGTGATAGTAAAGGATTGTTGACAAGAAATCTACAAAGAGAATAATAGTGAGGTATTAATTCAAGTAATTATTGTATCACTTCAAAATCAATCCATTTTGAACTATGCTGCACAAAACACACATTCATATCTTCACTCTTATAGTTCTAAGAGAAGTTGATGGAAGTCTTGTTTTGGGATAAATCATTGTTTTTTGTATGTTCTCATTCTTATTTGTTTGTATTTTTGTTACCCTTTTCCTTCTATAATTTTCATGAAATTTGTCTTCAATTTTAAAGTTGTTAATTTCAACTTGCTTAGTCATCGAGTTATATACCTCAGTGTTATTCTTTATTATAGAAGATTTTGAGATATTACATCTTTAATTATTTCTTCACCTTTATTTTCCCTGTTTTTACATTTTAAACATTATTCTATCTTCTTGTCTTTTTGTTACGCTTCTGAAATGATCTGAAGGCTGATTAGCCATGTAAATTCCCTTCTTTCTTCAATTTTTAAATTTTTCTTTATAAATGCTTATAGTAAAAAAAAAGAAAAATCCCAAATGCATAACTCCCCTCAAAATTAATAAAAGTAAAAGTTGATATATCTTTATTTTTATTCGTGTAATTTTTATATAAGATAAATAACATGTTAAATAAAGCTAAATCCTCCCATTTCCTTCACTCTCTCCTTTAAGAAAACCCTCCTCCTAAATTAGGTGTAAATTCTTTCCATTGCCATTTATATGTTTCACTGATTCTACATTTCCCAAACCAATGTATTATGTTACATAGTAATGTTATCATATTGTATATATTCTTCAGCAAGTTACTTTTTAAGGCTATTTATTTAAAGTCCATGTTGACAAACTGTTTTTTAAAGTGGCAACAGTTTTATGCTCATTAATCAAAAGGGTATTTTATCTATTCTGCCAAAATTTAAAGTTACTTATCATTGGGGGGGTGAATTTGATACATTATGTCAGAACTAGAGACTCTATCTCATGTGTAGATTTTAGAAATGCAACAATTATAGTTTCTGATTAAAAATGGCAAATTTCTTAGTAAAAGTAAATAATTATTTGTTACACAGAACTCACAAAGCTAATTTTAGAAAAAATTACGTAATGAAATATCCATGACACTTTGTAATCCTGGTTGCACTTACGTTTAAAGTTCTGAACACTTAATACTGCGCTAAGATGTTTGCACTTCTACAAATACAGACACACACTCGCTCGTAAGCACACGTACAGTTCTCTAAATAAGAAATACAGCAATATTCCACAATACTATTAAAAACTAACAACACGGATTTCTGGATAATAATACAAAGGAAGATGTGAAATGAATATACCTGAAGGCTATTGAATTTTAAGCAATAATGATGACATTGAAGTCTATTTGTTTTTCCTACTTAAAAGCAAAATAATGGAGGACAAAACAAAAGAAAAAGGTTTATGGCTATAATCTAGTTTAATGTTCATTTTTGTAGTATGCCTTTCTTAGACATATCTGTTATTTTTTCAATGGCTGGAAACGTGATTTTTTATATTCTGAGACTGTATGTGCTTTCAGGTTCAAATGTACCAGGATTGGAATTACATTTCAACTAATTTCGGCATGTATGTTCTTCAGCAAATTACTTAAAAGTTTTTTACTTTTTTAAATCTCGTTTTGCTATTAGAATTAATAATTGGTAGCCTAAATATTTCTTGTTAAGATTAAACAATGTCATTGATATGCAAATACCTGCCAGATTACTGTCAAAAAGTGGCACTGGCTAATTTCAGTTTTTATCTTTGTATTGTGACAGATTACCTTCTTTCATAAGTCAGATTATCATTTTGCATAGGTAGATTACAATCGCAAGAGGTTGTTTCCGTTTTTGTTGTTCATCATTAGCAAAGGCTGCAAAGTATTTTAAGTGCATAACATCAACTCCCTTCTATACTGATCCTATATTTTTAACAAAGTTGTTATATATCTTTATAAGTATATTAAGAACAATCACTGGACCTCTAGAGTTGTAAAAGAAAAGAAAAAAGGCATGTCCCTTACTTTAATGCATTAGAAATCAGTGGAAAGTTTTATTTTATTTATTTATTTTGCAGTTTTGGGCCAGGACTGTGTTCGAACCCATCACCTCTGGCACCTCCCTTGAGCCACAGGAGCCACCCAGAAAAATTTATTTTTGTTGTATTGTAATTGTTATTAGGTTCATTTATTCTAAGCTTGTGCATTCTTTCTCTGATGATATATAACCTTATTCAGGGAAACCACTGGTACCCAGGCAGAGTTTGTGAACGTAGAGTTCAAATAGTTAATGGTAATGCTAGGATTTGAAGTTTGATGGAAATTTAGTTTATAATTTTGCTATTTCTATATGTCCTAAGATCTATGTTAAGGGACATATAAAACTTGAGGATGGGCAGAAGAATTGCTAATGATAAAAACTATACATTTGGATACATTGTTCGATGATCGATATTTTAGATAACTAAGGCATTCTGTTCAGAATAAATTCAGAAGATTCGGTGATATGATTGCTACAACTGAAGAAATTAACTCTCTCTCTTCCTTGTTAAAATCTATGGTAACAATCTCCTCCGGATTCCAGGAGTTAACAAGTAACACTGTCTCATGGCACAATCATTTCTCACTTACTCAGCAGAATTTTTCATGGGTGGTAATTAATACTCTGTTAGTTTTGGAGTTCACGTACCCCAGGTTAGTTTAATTACATTAAGGTTTACTTTCTTTCAATTCATTTCCCTGGAAAATAAAACACTTCTTTATACAGGGTGTAAAGTTTCTGTGTAATTTAAAATAGTTTAACATAGTAAATTGCACACAACCTTCATGTCCACCCCATACTATACTAAAACTTACATAGAACAGCAACAGGAAGAGAACTCTGGAAGGGAGAATTGTTAATAAGCATATACACTGAACTTTGGAGAAAACTGTTTTTCTGTATCAAAGATTGAAATGTAAGTTGCAAGCGTAATTCTGGTTTACTGAACTGCTATAGAAACTTTTTAAGGAACAATAAGCTTATTATGTCAAGGACAGCATGAGCCAATAGTTTTAGGGGATTTAATAATAACCATGAAAAATCTACACTGTAATATGTTGGCTGTGGCAGATCTGCAAAGGGTCATGCAGAACACGCTGCATTCTATCACTGAAGGACGCAATTCTTAGAGCAGAGAACGTTCTTCAAATGTAGGTCATTGTGTTCCTTTGGATAATCAGATAGAATTGCCAGAAAGAATTTTATGACACTCAAACAAGGAAAATAAAAGCCATATTATTCACTCATTTTAAGATCGATCCTATAAAAGACACTACACAAGTGACCTTATTATCTAAATCTCAGTTAATGAAAAGTAAACTTTCAAAGGTTTAGAGGTTCTGTTGTTAATAGTAATATATTTGGTATGAAAAAGTGAGTTTTTCAAAATAAGTTTTTGAATTCTTCTTTATTTCCAGAAGGTGGTGTAGTTTGAACAATGAGGTAATACTGATATTGATGGCATCTTGGTAGTAGTAAATAACTAGCAATTAGTGTACACTCCGTTTGTGTTTATTGTAAATATTTAATGTGGCCCTTAAGTGTGTCTCTTAAAGATAGAACAATATTCTGAAGAGAGTCAAAGCACACAGGTTTGTTGGGAGAATGTTGGTAAGCTTCTTTTATTAAAAGAACATTGCAATGCTCACAAACACCAGCAAGTGGCTGAGAATCTTGAGCTTGACTTAGAAGAGGTCATTACTGCTGGACAGAGGTTCAACACTTTAATGGCTTGACAGAATTAGATTCAATACATGTATTAGAGATTTGTAGGACCTTAAGCACACCGATAATTTTTTTCTCAAGTTATTTGCTAAATTAAGAAGTTGTATTGGAAATGAACCTGAAGTGTATAAGAGTAGGAACTTTTGTTCATTTATTTTTAATATTTTTGCACTGCCACTAAAGATTCAGAGATTATAATTCAGGATGCATCCGAGAAAGGGTTCCTGTATCAATCTCTCCATTTAAAGAATGTGGTTAGCTACACTGCAGAAAGAAATGTGACTCAGGTAGGAATGGAGCCTTAATGGAAGCTTAACTTTGGTTGATTTAGCCTAGATGTGATATAATGTCATTTCTCAGCAGCATAAAAAGTGAACCTTTATTGAAGAAAGGTAATATAATCTCCATACTTATAAGATTTTAAAATACAGTATAGCATGCGATAAAATAATTTATAGACATATCAAGAGAAAGGAATATATTTTTAAAATGAGAGAAAAAGAAGATAACACAAATGGATGCAAAATGAGTCTAAAAATAAAATTATCAGGCAAAGACTTTGAAAGAATACTCTCTCATATGTTTAAGAAAATAGAGTAAATACATGACAAAAGAAATGAACATAGGAATAATTTTGCCTACTATGTAAATGTATTAAAATAAATTATATAAAGATTTCTGAAAGAAATATCATATCTCAAATACAATATTAGACACACAAGAAAATGAGATGACGTCACTGGAAGATAGATCAACAGGGAAAATTCAAGTTGAAACTCAGCCAGATAAAAAGGAGGGAAGGGAGAAGTCAATGTAAGACACACGTGGGAAGAAGATGTAAAAGAGAAAGGTAAGAACTCTCTTACTTAGAATTTAGATTCTTACATGGATGGAACTAAAATGTTTGGATATTATTATATTTCAAGGGTAATGAGAACGTACCAGGGACTTTTGAGATGTGGAATGAATGACCAGGTAGGTTTCTTGAAGATTTCTCTGGCTGCCACATGGGTGATGAGTGGGGCTGGGAGTGGGGGAACCAACTGGTAAGCAGTAATAATGATTTGAATTACCAGATAGCAATGGATGAATTATTGGACACAATTTGAAGATTGGGCTCAAAGGACTGATCATTGATTGGATATAGGAGATAAAAAATAGGATAAAATTATTCTGAAAAGTTATAAGAGGAAATTTCTTCATTAAAGTATTAGAGATTTAACACATTTTAATATATAATGTAAGGGAGAGGACACATAAAGATAATGTGTTTAGTTTTGCCTGCTTTAAAAGTTATTAATAATTTTAATTGATAAAATTATTGATATTTTCTTAAGTTTTTCTTTGAATATTCAAATATATTCTTTGTTTTAGATATTTCTTCTTTCTTTTATGCTTAGTATTTGTGCATTCTTTCATAGAGCAGCTCTGGTTTTCTATTGATTCTATAATCTCTGTTTCTATCGTAATAACAATTTCAAGTCCATGGCCAGAATTATTGTGTGTGTGTGAGACACACAGAGACAAAGAGGGAGAAAAAGAAGAGAGAAAGAAAAACACAGCGAGAGAAAGAAAAAGAACGCGACAGATAGCCAGTAGGAGTCAGACAGCTCATCAAAATAATTCATTGAGAATATGACTGTGATATTTGACTTTAAAGGGTTTTTTAAACTGTACTTTCTCTGTAAATATCTATGATTTCTTTTCATATAGTTTCTTAAAATACTATTTTTTACTTTATCCACAAAGTAATTGTATTAATGCCAACTGAACTTCCTAAACCACTGCCTGTTAACTCCTCACTGAAGTAGGAAAAATCATGTATGACTTTTAAAATATAAAAAAACAGGGAAACCCTATATATTAGAAGAATTATTAGTACTATTCCTATTTAGTATTGTTATTTGATATTACTATTTCTATGGCCATTTCCACACTCTGGATGGGGGACTAGGAGAAAAAAATGAATGAGACAGAGAAGTTAGTTGGTGAGGGGAGGAGAGAGACGTGATAGGAAGAGTCAGTGAAAACCTTAAACAGAAATCCCAAAGACCTCAATAACCTAAGAAATGTATCTCTCAGTGTGTGCGTATTATAGACAATTCTACAAACAGGACTGGGGGGAACAAGTAATTAGATGGGACACTGTGATAAAAGACACATTGAAAAGGACCCCCTGCCAAAATGACTTTATTCAGGGTACAGTCCCCTGTTAGAAGTCGTTTATGTGATTGTTTGAAGGGCTTTAAGCTGTATCTAACGTGAAATGTAATTTATAATGAATAAATGATTTGACGCTATTTCCAAGATTTGATATAATAAGAGCTTTTCCTCTGTTCCCATTATCACATTAACTTGGATTAATTGATCTATTTATTATCTGCCAACTAGGATAATTTGGGCTAAGAAAAAGGGACCAAGTATGTTTTATATCAATGCAGAGGCCAGATAAGTGCCTTGTTTTGAGGTTCTGCACTATAGAGATCTCCAGACGATGAAGGCAAAGGTTCCCAGGCCCTTTCATGGCCTTGCCTGTGTCTCGGGGCTGGTGGATCAAGGCAGCAATAGGCAAGATAAGATGCAGAATCTCAAAGACCAATTTGACTAGCTGAGAATTCTGGCAATTGAAAGTCCTAAAAATAAGTATTGTAGAAGGCTATATTGTTTTCCTAAAGTTAATCGGAAACTTCTTTATAGGTCACCCTATACAGTGGAAACGTTACTGAATTACGTCAGAAGATAATTTGTTAGATGGTGTGATGTCTTTGTTGGGCCTGTAATCTACTCACAAGACTGACTGTTGTTTCATACAGTTATTTGGTCATTTTCATATAAGATTCTAAAGTCACTATCTCTAGATGGAACTATTTTTTCTCTTTCTGGTTATAAGAGAATATGATTTTAATATTGCTTCAAATCTGGTGATAATCAGGTATGTCTCAAATATGAATCTACACCATAAAGTTACAATTATAGCAAAAGAAAATCTGAAGTGTTGAAATAACTACTTGATATCTGTACCAGAATGTTTATTGCAACCCAATTAATAATTGCTAAGTCGTGGAAGAAGCCCAAGTGCCCATCGACTCATGAGTGGATTTGTAAATTGTGGTACATGTATACCATGGAATATTATGCAGCCTTAAAGAAAGATGGAGACTTTACCTCTTTTGTGCTTACATGGATGGAGCTGGAACACATTCTTCTTAGCAAAGTATCTCAAGAATGGAAGAAAAAGTATCCAATGTACTCAACCCTACTATGAAGCTAATCTATAGCTTTTGTATGAAGGCTAAAACCGAGTTATAGCACAAGAAATGGGGAAAGGGGCAAGGGAGGGGAGGGGAGGGGGGGATGGGTGGAGGGAGGGTGATTAGTGGGATCACACTTATGGTACATCTTACAAGGGTACAAGTGAAAATTACTAAAGGTAGAATATAAATGTCTTCATATAGTGATTAAAAGGCCATGTAGGCTATGTTAAATAGTTCAGTGAAAATATTTCAGATTGTATATAAAGTCAGCACAGTGTGCCCCATGATTGCACCAATGTACACAATTATGATTTAATAAAAATTAAAAAAAAATAGAAATAACCACTTGAAGGTAACCACAGAGTGGTGGTATGGAAAGTCTGTAGATCTCTAAATCAATGACTCTATCATAGCATTAAGCAGAATTCAGCCTTGCTGTAACCTATAAAACTAGGAAAAAATAATGTGTACATAAGAAAATATGCCCTTGTTTCTATAAGAAGTAAATACATTAACCATGCTGTTATAAGCCATTGTTAAGTGCAGATATGTTAATTTAGACTCTTAAAACTATCTGTTTACGTATCCAAAAATGTCCATCCATCACTAGGTTTTATACGCATTTGGGACTGTTTGGTTTCCACTTTGCGTCCGTTTCCATATTGAAACATACCTTTCTTGTCAATGGTCTCATTAAAATAGACACTATAATGTGGGCTGTGCAGAGAATCATTGTTTTTTTTTTTTTAATTTTTGGTTTTTTTTTGAGACAGAGTCTCGCTTTGTTGCCCTTGGTAGAGTGTTGTGGCATAACAGCTCACAGCCACCTCCAGCTCTTGGGCTTAGGCCATTCTCTTGCCTCAGTCTCCTGAGTAGCTGGGACTACAGGCACCTGCCACAACACTTGGCTATGTTTTTTTGTTGCTGTTGCAGTTTGGCAGGGGCTGGGTTTGAACCCACCACCCTTGGTATATGGGGCCGGTGTCCTATTCACTGAGCCACAGGCACTGCCCAGAATAGTTTTCTACTTAATCAAAATTACATTGCAAATTGGGCTTAGTTAGAATACTCATCAGAAATTTAAGACAAATTGAATGGACTTATATTCGTATATATGTTTATCTGTGTATAGAAGAGTATGAAT
This sequence comes from Perodicticus potto, assembly GCA_963574655.1. NCBI lineage: Eukaryota > Metazoa > Chordata > Mammalia > Primates > Lorisidae > Perodicticus > Perodicticus potto. The sequence continues at coordinate 22,433 of CAUYRH010021732.1, forward strand.
AAATATATACCTGTATACTCATACATGAATGACTAAGAGTATATTCATTCATGCTCTGCTGTACACAGATAAACATATATATTATTAAGGAAAAAAAGTAAGTATTTGTTACATTTTTATAGAGTAGACACGATACGTACAAGGACCTGTCTCTATTTGCCCTATTTCTCTCTATTTGCTCTGATTGATCACCCAGTGGTCTCACAGGAGACCATAAGGAAAATTTTGACAAATAAGTGGATACATAAAATTAATGTCAAATGTTCTCAGCCAGTGTATGATTCTATGACTTTAATTCAGATCATATTAACGTATTCCTCAATGTATTATGACTAGCCTACCTTATTATAAATTTTCCACTTCTCAATTGAATTCATGTTTCACACATTTCTAAGGAACAAAAATATAAACATTAAAAACAGAAAAGAAAAAAGGCTACCTTAAAGTTAGTAGACTTTTTTTTAGTTTTGAAGTACTTATTCTACTTTGGTCAATCATGTGATTATAAATAAGGTAATGAAGAGAATTAATTTTATTTCTGAATACGAAAACATTATATTTAATTGTTTATTGATGAATTAAAAAAAACATGCTAAATATATAATATTGTTAAATTAAATTTGGCCTAAATCTACCTCTATAACCTGAATTTCTATATAGTGAATTGGACCATAACTTAGTATGCATATAAATTGTAAAGTAAGTGTATATTTTGTAACAAGTAGCCAAGTTTCAGCCAATCAGGGCAGGCAGGGTTCAGCCACTCACAGGCTGACAAATGATCAGGTTACACCAAAATAAGACAAATGTTAACTATAACAAATCAAGTCAGTAAGCCAATACAATTAGGCAAGACAAGGAAATAAAAGGTATCCAAATGGGAGCAGAGGAGTTCAAACTCTCCCTCTTTGCTGACGACATGATCCTATACTTAGAGAGCACCAAAGACTCGACCACAAGACTCCTGGAAGTCATCAGAAAATACAGTAATTTCTCAAATATAAAATCAATATCCACAAGTCAGTAGCCTTTGTATATGGCAATAACAGTCAAGATGAGAGGCTAATTAAGGACACAACTCCCTTCACCATAGCTTCAAAGAAAATGAAATACCTAGGTATATACCTAACAAAGGAGGT
>CAUYRH010021733.1:0-10117 GCA_963574655.1 Perodicticus potto
CGCCCGATGCTTTTTCTGCGACCCTGAGGGTGGAGCTTGCTGGGGCAGTTCTCCTATGATGGCTCCACACAGCCCACCACCAAACACTGGTAGCTCCGTCTGGCTTGGTGGCTCAGTCTGGAGCCCCAGACAACAGTCAAAGACCTCCTCACTCTTGCCCCAGTTCTCCCATGGCCATTCAACTGAGTGCCAAGTCCAAAAGAAACCTGAACAGCTCACAGGTAAGGCCTTTCCAGTTTGCAATCTCACTGCTGCTGCAGCCACAGCTGCCGGCAGGATTAGACCGAAGGAATACACGCAAGCACTTGCCAGATCTCCACTGCTTTTGCCTTCCTCGGGAGTCCAGAAGTCTCACGCTGTCTCCCTATGTCCCCAAAGGGATGTTTCTGGGCAGATCTCGCCAGCCAGAGATGCCTGAATTCTTCTCTCCCCAGTCTCACCATGCCCAGTTGCAAGGAAGCTGTTCTCTATAGTATTTCTTATGACCGAATACTAATCTACAATGATCTCCAAATAAATATTTTTAAAATTTCCTAACAAAAGCAGAATTAATTTCTTTTACAATATAAGACGTTCTAATACCTTTAAAAACGAAAATTGTAAATTAATCTAGATTTGAACATAATTACATACTATAAAAACTTATACTAGTTTTTAATTTCTAGTATCTTAATTATGAACTGCTAAGTAAAATGTATTTTGTCAAGCAAAAATATAATGTGATTGAAGAGTTTTTAAATCTAAATTGTTTTAAATTATAGTCACTAGAAGTTAATCAAAATGTGACATTTTTGTTTCAAAAAGGGCCGTCTAGGTGTACCACAAATAAATTGAAATGTGTGAAATTCCCTCTAATTGAATTGGCTTATTAGGAATGTTTTATGCAAGTTTAATTCATGCGCAGTGACATTTAATATAATGTATGTTTTCCCATTCGTTAGACTGTTTATCCTCTCCCAACAGTATATCAAAACAAACTTACCAAAAATCATTGGTTGAACAGTCGCTTGTCCTTGGGGACCACATTTTTATTTGCCATTTAATATCTTGATGCTGGCCATAGTAATTTTTCATTAGAAAGTATGTATCTTAAATAGCCTATTAAATATAATAACCTCTAGTTTCTTTAACATAATTTCTAACTATATTTAGTTTTTCCTTTATTTTGCCAGCACCTAGTACAGAATCACATTCAATTATGTTACCACTGACAATAAAAATTGCACTCAGGAAATAGATGCTAAATATTACCTCTCTTATCTTTTGTTCCAAAGTCAAAAAAGCAACAACCAGAAGTCATTGAAATTTACTTCACTACACTCAGACTACAAACTAATTGTTCTAATGCTAATATAAATGTATTTGGTGGCTAAATCATTAAAAGAATGCCTTTGGGATAAATTTTAGATGCAGAAAAATATTATCCGAGATATTGAATATTGGAGATATTGAAGGCTCATGTATTCAATCAATCATTAAACTTGTAAATATCTAACTAACATCTGTGTAGCAGATTAGAAATGCACATGGTTCTCCTGCTGCAATGATGCAAGGACGATTGAGTCCTGGGAAAGTGAAATATTTAATAATAAGACCAGAAGCGGAGACTGTCTTGCAGAATCACACATATTTAATTACACCGGGTTATCAATAACATCCCAATAGCCTCCTACTATTTCTACTTCTCCAAACAAAAATGTAGGGGATAATTGGATAAAATTTTTCAGCAAAATATCGTAATGCCAGCTTTCGCTTATGTGTCAAGAATTCCCAAATCTGATCTTGTCTTCTTGCCTACGTGACTACTTGACTGCTTGCTATTTCACCAGCTTTAGTGTTAACCCATTTTTTGGGTTTTTTTTCTTTTTGTATTTGGTGCACTATTTCAAACACGTGAGCCCCCATAGGTATTTACAAGGTAGAGGAAACAACAGCTTCAACTCTTGTAGCGTGAATTTGAGAGGTTCTTTAACAGAATTCAAGATGTGGAAATCATGTGATTTATACTCCCCTAGGAGAGAATGAGTAAGAAAACGTTTGCAAAATTTTCATTATCATCCACTCTTAAATTTAACCTCTTGATTGTATTATAAATTCACTCAGCTCCACACTCTTTAATATTAGCACCACAGGAAAGGAAGAGCAGAGAGAGGGAAGGAGTGAGGGGGATGGTGTCTTGGTGTGTCCCACACCTTCTGGGGGCAAAACATCATTCTAAGATGGACTTTACCCAACAAATGCAACCAGAGTAACATGGTTTCTTGTACCCTCAATGAATCCCCAACAATAAAAAAAAAAGAAAATCTTTGTCTACTCTAGGGAAGAAAGTCATTCTCTTATTTTTTTTTTTTTCTGAAACTTTTATAATTTTAGCTTTTAAATTTAGGCTTATGATCGATTCATTTCAAGTTAATATTTGTGTATGTTTATTTTTCTCTCATATGGATAACCATGTGGTTTTAGTATAATGTCATTGACTTCTCATGACATGTTTGTTAAAAATTAATTCATCTGGGTGATGCCTTTGGCTCAGTGGGCAGGGCACCAGCTCCGAGGGTGGCGGGTTCAAACTTAGGCCAAAGTGCAAAAAAAAAACACAAACAAACAAACAAACAAACAAAAACAAGTTCATTCATCATTTATGGCTGGGTCTGTTTCTGGATCCTATTTGTTTCTGCAAATCCTGTCTATTCTTTCCCCAGTATCATACTGTTTTGATGCCTGCAGATTTATACTGTGCCTTGTATGAGCAGTCAGCTGTGTGATTCTTTTTCAAAATACTTTGGCTTTTCTAGGTATTTTCATAAAATGTTAGACTTAATATTTTCTTTTCAAAAATAGTGGTAATAATTTTGATAGTTAATAGCATTGACTCTACAGTCAAAATGCAGAAATGTTGAATAACTATTTATTTTTCTAAACAATAAACAGGATATATTCAATTTTGTTATTCTGTTTGAGTCAGCAATGTTCTATAATTTTTCGTTGAGTGATATTTCATGGCTTTTGTTAATTTATTTATAAGTATTTTATTTCTTTTGTTCAATTGTGAATAGATCTTTAAAATTTTATTTTTTCATTTTAGAAAGCATATGCTAAGTTTTTACAAACAAAATATAGATATGGTATTTAATGTACTTTTCTATTCATTATATAATTCTGGGTCATATCTGGGTCAGTTTGGATTTTTATTTTATTAACATCATGAATCTTATCTTTTGTTTCTTTGCATACCTGATAGCTTTTAACTAGATGACTGACAATGTGGACTTTCTTTATGAGAGATGGATATTTCACCCACATTCTTGAGTTTGTTTTGGGATGCTGTTAATTTACTTGGAAATAGCTCCCTACTTTCATGTCTTGCTTTTAAGCTCTTAGATGGAATCAGTGCATTATTTTGTCTATGACTTGTTTGCCCTTCCATCTTTGACAAATGCCTTTGAGTACTCTAGTCAATATCCCATGAAATATGAGGTTTCCCTCTCTGGTAGTTGATAAAAGACATTATTCTTTGTAATTGGTGATCTGGTATCCCCCTCATCTCTACCCAGTCCTTTCAGGTCACTCATATTATGCTACTATCTAAAAATGACTTCACTTTAGCTTCACTCTTAAAAAAAAATTCTTCAAGCATGTTAAGTATATTTTCAACTATTCTTTTCCCTGCACGTTATCTGTTAAAAAGTGATTATTTCTATGTAATTTATTTTTTCTATAAATGATTTACTTTTTCCTTGTTTTTCCTAGTTTTATGGTGATGCAGGCATGGTTTTCTTCAAAATCATCCTCCTTGGATTTTCCGTGTTTGTATTTGTAAATATAGAATTTTCTCCAAATTTGATTATTTTCAGACATTATACTGTTACACTAATTGGGAAAGAATGGGATCCTGCAAGATGGGTACGTGGGAGCAGGTTCTGATGAAACTTGGAAACACTGAGCCTCTGAATTCTGATAAACCGTCATGTACAATGGAAGAGTCTCCCTACCCCTGTGGAAATGGCCTCTCCATCCTCTGTAGAAGTGTCCTGTCTACTCCCAGTGGCAGTAGCTTTCCCATCCCAGTGGTAGTGGCCCTCCCACCTCCAGTGGCAGTAGCCTGTCCTCCTGGAGTGGTATTGGCCTTTCTGTCTTCACCTGAGGGGATTAGTTCTTTATTGTTCTTCATTATCTGAGGAAATACAATGGCCTCCATTGAGGCCTTTGCTCTGCAAGAAACCCATCCGGTAACCCTTAATTGCCTATTGATCTTTAACTAAATACAAGTTCCAGCAGGCACCTAAAGGCGAGATACACTCCAAATGAAGAGTTGTCCTATATAGAAAGAACTAATTGAATTTTCTAATTTATAAAGCAGAAATCCAAGGTATATGTTTTAGAATGCATCAAATATGTGTATGTGTATATGTGTGTATATTTTAGATCTGGCTAGATAAAGCGATATGGACTAAATAAGCAGAGATTCTATATTCAGGGTTGCAGGTTGGAGATCTAGAAAGAGCTTTAACAGTGTACTTGATTGAATGGCTGAAACATGGATCAAAATATGGCCCATGTTGAGCAAACTGGAAATGCCTAAACATTTTCTGTTTGATGTGTAAAGAGAGATTCAAGGGCTTAGGAAACTGAAACGTTAGAATGGATTTGTCATTTAAGACCTACTCACCCACAATGTATTGCTTGAAAAGACATAGCTTTCATCAATAATTTGAATATTTAGTTTTTGAATGGAGCTCTAGTATTTTTGAAGAGCTCCATGATAGTAATTCTTATAGCCCAGACCTTGGGAACCATAGTCACTCAACTGGAAATACAATGGAACGAAATACAACAGAAAAAGTTAAGAATAACTAGATCCCAGTATGGCAGGTACAAAGTGGTGCCACTCAACTGCAAAAGGCAAGATGGGCATGGTGATGGCAAATAGGGCCAAAGCAGCAGTCAGAATAGTCCGACTCTCACAGAGCTCTGGCCTTGGCTAATTGATTGTGGTATTTCTAAAGTGAAAAATATAGGACACCTACTAAATTCTTAATTGATCTCTATGTAGGACAAAGTTCTAGGCCAAGGAACAAAATACTAATTCAAATCATAAAAAATAGAAATTAGGGCAGTGCCTGTGGCTCCAAGGAGTAGAGTGCTGGCCCCATATAATGGAGGTGGCAGGTTCAAACCCAGCCCAGACCAAAAACCACAATATAAATAAATAAATAAATAATGACCCTTTCCATCAATTCCCAGATTTGAGCCAGTTCACACCCCAAGAATCTTTTTAGTTAAGCGAGTGTCTGGGTCCTTTAGGAAAAGGCCCCCATATACTAATAAAATACAAATAAATTAATTTTATTTTGACTACGGGACTGTCCTTGGTGAAAAAAATAATCAAACCTTTCAGAAACTACTAGATACTGCCTCTAAACTTATACTGATTTCAGGAGATTCTAAACATTACATCATCCCTCTAGAAAGAATATAAACTCAGGAACATCAAGTTTTCAATGAACTTTTAGCTAAGGTCCATCTCACAGTAGGTCTAGTGCAGTGGTTCTCAACCTTCCTAATGCCACAACCCTTTAATACAGTTCCTCATGTTATGGTGACCTCCAACCATAAGATTATTTTTGTTGCTACTTCATAACTGCAATTTTGCTACTGTTATGAATTGTAAATATCTGATATGCAGGATGTGTCTTCCCATGGTCTTAGGTGAACCGGGTGAAAGGGGTCATTTGACCCCTGAAAGGTTCATGACCCACAGGTTGAGAACCACTAGTCTACTGGGTCCATTTTTTGTTTTCTCCCCAGTAACAACATACATAATTGGAATATAGATGTTTAAAATTGAAAGAATCCAATCCCCACATTTGTTCCTTGATCTGTGGAGTAAGGATTAATGTGGTGGGAAAAGCCAAGTGGACACCATTATAACTACTTTTGTCTATGAAAATAGAAAATCAAAAGTAAAACCGCATCTTTAGAGTGTCTGCAGAAAGTAATGCCACAATTGAGAAATCGAAAGATGTAGGTTTGCTAAGGGGTTTGTTGAAATCATCTATATTTTATAATTTTTACACTTTTTATCCAGTTATGAGGCTGTTATATTACACAGGCATATTTAAATTCTGGGTGACTTTGTTTCTCCATGGAATTCTCTTCTTTAATTTTTACTTGTAGATTTCATTTACTACTTTAATGCAACATCTTGGATTTTGTACTTTAGAAAAACCATATCTTTTATTATCATGCAGATATATTAGAGTACACTCTAATAGTCCCTGGGATTATCCTCATTTGTGCTTTTACCTGAGTTTCTAGTTTTTCTGGCAGTAATATTTCTTTTACAAGTTTTGAATCCTTGTTTAGCATTTACCTATTATACGTTTACTCTTTAAAAACATCGGCTTTTTCAGTCGCTTAATTTGAGCATGTCACTTGCACTTCTCTCTCCTATTTGACTTCGTACATTGTTAAGTGAACTTAATCCACGTAAGGAAAATAAATATATATAAATTGATTTTCACTGTGTTCATTGGTTTTCTTTTGGTCATAAATTGTCTTAACTTTGTACTTTCTTATTTCTGCCCTTCCATTCATTTCACAATGATTTTTTATTTTGATAGATTACTTTTCTTTTTTTTCCCCTTTTTTCTAAATAGTTAACTTCAAATTCAAACACTATATGTTACTCAAAAAATGACAAAAGCTACTAGGTATATCTATCTTCATTACAAACCAGACAAGGACCTTGGCATGTGTGAACTGCTCACTGAAATAATACCTCCTATATTTCATGTTTTTGCTCATAGTTTAGTTTTATTCAACCTTTAGTTGAACAAAATAACAATGCATGGTTTCTATTTTTACAGGAATTGTTGATTTATACAAATGCTTTACTAGCATATTGTTCAGACTCCTTTTATGGTAACCAAAGCTACAAGTTAATAGAAATGTAGCTCAGATATTTTGTTACCTGTGGAGCAGCAGAGGACTTTTTCCACCTGAACAGTAAACATCTGGCCTCTGCTGGGTTCAGTCGTGGAATTTAGTAAACCTCAAAATAGCATAAAGCACCTTGCCGGCCTCTGCCTCCCTCCATTTGTATGGGACTTATGGTCTAATTTCTATTTTGATTTCCTTGTTTGTCTCTTATTTTTTGACTTGGCTTTGTGTTACCTTGTTAGAAATAATCTGTTTTCACTCATCGGTTTATGATTGATGAAGTTTCCTTCTGAAATCACAATTTCATCAAAGAAAGTTTAATAATCATATTGCTACTATTCTAATATTTTTATTTAATCAATGATTCTTTAATTACCTGAGGTGCTTATAAAACTTCAGTAAACCTGCATGTGGCTATCCAGTTTTCTCAGCACCATTTATTGAATAGGGAGTACTTTCCCCAGTGTGTGCTTTGTCTGCTTTGTTGAAAATAAGTTGGTTACAGCTATATGACTTTTTTCTGCATTCTATATTCTGTCTCATTGGTCTCCAGCACTTTGACCTTTACACCAACACCATGCTGATTTTGTTACTTTAGCCTTATGGTATAATTTGAAGTTATACTGTGATGCCTCCAGATCTAGTCTTTATGATTAAGATGATTGGGTTATTCAAGCTCTTTATGAAATTTAGGATTCTTTTTCCTAAATCTGTGAAAAATAATGTTGGTATTTTGATGGGGATTGTGTTTAATCGATAAATCACTTTGGATTGTGTAGACATTTTAATAATGCTTATTCTTTCAGTTATTGACCATGGGGTGTTTTTAAAATTGTTTGTGTCATCTTTGATTTCTTTTTTCAGTGTTTTGTCGTCCTCCTTGCAGAGAACTCTCATTTCCTTGGATAAGTTTACTCCTAGCTATTTTAATGCCCTTGTAGCTATTGTAAATTGTATTAATTTCTATATTCATTTCTCTGTACCTCTTTCTCTCATCATATATAAAAACTAATTCATGGTGGATTAAATACCTAAATAAAAGATCTAAAACCATAAAGATTTTAAAATAACTTGTCTAGACATTGGCCTATGCAAAAAAATTAAGTGTAGTACTCCAAAGGCAAATACAGCAATAGCAAAAATAAATAAAATAGACTTAAAGCTTTTGCATAGCAAAGGAAATAATAAACAAAATAAGTAGACTATCTACAAATGGAAGAAAATATTCACAAACTGCTCAGCGCCCATAGCACAGTGGTTATGGCACTAGGCAGAAGCACTGGGGCTTGCAAGTTTGAACCTGGCCCGAGCCTGCCAAACAACAATGACAACTACAACAATAACAACAACAAAAGAAAATAGCTGGTCATTGTGGTGGGTGCCTGTAGTTCCAACTACTTGGGAGGCTGAGGCAAGAGAATCATGTAAGCCCACGAGTCGGTGGTTGCTGTGAGCTGTGATGCCACAGCACTCTACCGAGGGCAACATAGTGAGACTCTGTCTCAAAAATAATAAATAAATACAAAGAAAAAGAAAAAAAGTAAATATTCACAAATGATACATCCAACCGAGGGCTAATATCCAGAATCTGCAAAAAACTAAAACAAATCAGAATTCTGATCAGCAATAAAAAATCCTATAGCCCCATCAAAGAGTGGGCTAAGATTTTTCTCCAAGGAAGATAGACAAGTGGCCAACATACATATAAAATAGGTAGATATTACTAAGTATCAGGGACATGTAAATAAAAACTACAATAAGATTGCACTCTAGCCCTGTCAGAATGGCCATTTTTAAAAGTCAAAAAGAATAGAAATTGTCATATATGCTTATACACTGTTGGGAGGAATGTTGACTGATGCAACTGCTGTGAAAAGCAGAATAGAGATTCCTCAGAGGACTTAAAGTGTTTAGTGGTACAACTCACAATTGCAATGACATGGAACCAACCTAAGCACCTATCTTAAAGAAAATATGGTATATGTATCATGGAACACTAAGCCATTAAGAGGAATGAAATAATGTCTTTTGCAGCAACTTGGATGGAATTGGAAACCATCATCCGAAGTGTAGTACTTCAGAAATGGAAAAACAAGTACCCATGTTCTCACTTATAATTGGGAGGTAAACAAGAAAGAGAGATATATGGTTCTAAAGTGGTATAATTGACATTGAAACCTAAGAAGGATGTGAGTGAGTGGGAGGGTGGCCAGCGTCAGACAGAGTGCAGTGTCCTGTATCGTCCCCTGGAAGCCCTGACTTCAGCATAATCAAATTCATTCATGTAACAAAGAAACACTTGTACCCTATAAAGTTTTTGAAAAATACAATTCAGTAGATGTGAGTGGAGCCTAGGACTGTGCATTTCTAGCAAACTTGCAGGGGAGACCTGAGCTGTGGTTCCATAGCCAACTCTTTGATGGGCAGGGCTTCAAACCTCCACACTTCTTTCTCACACTCATGAGGCAACATGCTTCCTACTTTGTCCAAATTTGACTCAGAGCTCAGTGTAAGCTTCTCATTTTCTGGGACTAGCCAACTTTTCCCCTGACTTAACAGCAGCCGCTTTAAGGAAAGAGAGTTAGATTCTCTTCATTTCAAAATTAATTTTGATCTCACCTTTATCCTCTCTCCCCCCACCGTCTGCCTCCCCTGCCCTCCCTCTCCCATTTCCCCATCTTCAAGTGCAATAAATGGGTTGTAGCCTTCACTTGAAAGATATAAAGACTCCCTATTTAACAAGTGGTGCTGGGAAACCTGGCTGGCGACCTGTAGAAGATTGAAATTGAACCCACACCTTTCACCACTAACGAAGATAGACTCACAATCGATTAAAGATTTAAACTTAAGACATGAAACTATACAAATACTAGAAGAAAGTGCGGGGAACACTCTTGAATGCATTGGCCTGGGTGAATACTTCATGAGGAGGACCCCCAAAGCAATGGAATCAGTATCAAAAATACACTACTGGGATCTGATGAAGCTAAAAGGCTTCTGCACCGCCAAGAACACAGTAAGAATCGCTAGCAGAAAGCCCTCAGAATGGGAAAGAATATTTGCAAGTTATACCTCTGACAAGGGCTTAATAACCAGAATACACAGAGAACTCCAATGTATTTGCAAGAAAAGAACAAGAGATCCCATCTCAGGATGGGCAAAAGATCTAAAAAGA
>CAUYRH010021735.1:0-44837 GCA_963574655.1 Perodicticus potto
GTTGGCACAGATGCAGCAATATGTAAGATTAGGAGATGGGGTCACACTTACCTGTGTTCCTATGGAAACTATTTGAATATTTGTTTTATATGGATTTTTATTCACTTTTCAGACATGCTATGAAAGAGCACCCCTCTGTTGCTCAGCAAGCATTTATAGCTTGCACAGTGGCAGAATGGGCAAAAAGCTTAGCGGTGTGACCTGTTTTAAGAATAAAGTATCTTGAAATAAAGAAAAAAAAAAGAACGAGAGAAAATGTGGATATAATTTACCAAATGAAACTGGCTGAACTGTAGAATTGTGACTCTCTGAAAGACACATTCAAGTCAAGCAGCCTTCCTAATTTCTATGCATCTCTCCCCTCTGAGGCATATCCTAAAATATGCTATAAATATATCCTAATATCCTATAAATATATCCTAATATATCCATATCCACTCAACATGGCAACCATCTTTGGTAGCACTTATGTCTGTGAAAAGACTTTTTCCAGAATGAAACATCTGAAATCTCCAACCAAATCTAGACTAACTGATGCACACTTGCATCACTTGTTACAACTAGCAGTGACAAATATGGAACCGGACATTGAACATCTCATTAGCCAAAAGCAGGCCGGCCCATAGTTACCGTTGAAATACTGGTAACTTTGTTAATTTAACTTTATTTGCTCTTCATTTTAAATATCGTATTTGTTCCTGTTTTATTTTTTTACTTCAAAATAAGTTATGTGGAGTGTGCATAGGAATTTGTTCATAGTTTTTTTTTTTTTTAAACTATAATCTGGCCTGCCAATAGTCTGAGGGACACTGAACTGGCCCCTTGTTTAAAAAGTTTGAGGACCCCTGGATTAGATCATAGCCCTGACTAGCACCTTGGTTGCAGCCTAGTGAGTGGAAAGCTTGAACCCAGTGCCCATCTGACTCACTCAAATTGTAAGATAAGAAAACATGTGTTGTTTTAAGCTGCTAAATTGGCGGTAGTCCATTATGCAACAATGGCAAATAGTATTATTGCTTTGTTTTTAGCATTCTTGTCACTTAATAAGATCCTGTCAATTTGTTTTTTCCTTCCTTAAAACTTCTATCAAATTCTGTTATGACATTCTGAAATTCCAATGTATCTATATATCCAAAAGTATGTACTAAAAGATTATTATGTGTCATGTCGCATTTTAATTGCTGACTATCAATGGTGAAATATAGTATAGACTCTACACCATAGGATTCCTATGGGAAAAATATGTATATATGGAGTTGTGTGACACCTTTTGTTATAATAAGAAATTATAACTATGCTAACAAGCCTGAAACTCTTCAGTCAACAAATTGTTAGTTTTTAGAATTAGAATTACTCCTTCCACTTCCCGGTTTGTCTTTTCAAAAACCTTTGAGAGTGTTTTGCTTAGAATGTATGCATTTTGACTAAGTTTCACTGAGAAGCAAATCTTATTCATTTAATTTTACAAGTCTGGTGATCTAAATAATTTTCTCTAGGCTACCTCTAGAATCATGCATTTCAATACTGGTCCCTTCTTCTTTCACATACCTGATACTGAGTGCCACGGGACAAAGTCATATCATGACAAGACCTCTGTCCCCTCATCTTTATCTTATGACACTAAGTGAATTGGCACAGAGGGTGGTTAAAGAACTCCTGAAAGCCATTTCTACATCTGGGTGTCTAACAATAGTATAGATGGGAAGAGATACAAAACACATGAATATATTCACCCAAAGCCCATCACATATATTCTTCACCCAACTTTCCTCTTTTCTGATTCTGCAAATAGCTGCATACCTTTTATAAGAACATATAAACACATTTGTAGAGCCTTTCATGAGGAAAAAAAAAGACAGATCAAGTGAGGTCCTTAATTTTTCAACTTCAGACAAAGCTCCTCTTAGTAATATTTTACATATGCCATTTTACTCAAGTACAAAGTTATATGTAGGATAATTCAAAAAAATAAAAGAAATTGCTGGGGCAAATGCTGTATACATTAAAATTTTGGTAGACATTGCTTAATTGACTATTGTAGATTTTTTTTAAATTTACACTCTGCAATATGTAAGTGAACCTGTTTCTTATTCTTTCTAACAATAGACCTTTTGCTCTTTGATGATCTAAATTAGCAGTTCTCGACCCACAGTCGCAACCCACAGGAACTGTATTAAAGGGTTGCAGCATTAGAGCAGCGCCTGTGACACAGTAGGTAGGGTGCTGGCCCCATATACCAAGGGTGGCAGGTTCAAACCGAGCCCCAGCCAAACTGCAACAAAAACAATAGCCAGGTGTGGTGGCAGGCACCTGTAGTCCCCAGCTACTCAGGGGGCTGAGGCAAGAGAAACGCCTAAGCCCAGGAGTTGGGGGTTGCTGTGAGCTGTGATGCCATGGCACTCTACCCAGGGCGATAAAGTTAGACTCTGTCTCTACAAAAAAAAGGGGGGGGGGATTGCAGCACTGATTTAAATGATAGAACATATTATCAGAGTGTAATATTAATTTGTATTTCTCTTCTTATAAATAAGGATGGAAATTTTGATGTTCAAGATCCATTTGTACATTTAGTACTTTGTTTATATCATTTATTTGTTGTTCTATGGAGTTATATGTCCTTATAAGATATATATGTGCCAGAGTGTAGGAAATAAACTTGACAAGACAATGATGAAGCTTTGAGGCACCAAGCTAAAAGACAAGTTGTGGGAGTGGAGCAAGATAGCAGACTAGGTATAGCTTCTTTGCAGCCAAGCATGGTGAGACTAGGGAGAGAAGACTCCAGGCACCTCTGCCTTGTGGGCTGTGCCCAGAAACAGCCCTTAGGGAGCACAGGGAGGCAACTGGAAACTTCGGGACCCCAAGAGGAGGATGAAAGCTGTGGAGAAGCAGCAAGTGTTTGTGATAGGTCAGATGTTGGGTGGATGTGGCAGCTGTGGCAGCAGCAGCTACAGCAGTTGGAACAGTTTGCAGAGAAGTCCTTCCCTGTGTTTTGTTTTGTTTTGTTCTGTTTGTTTATTTTTGGACTTTGGCACTTGGTCGAATTACCGCAGGAGAGCTTAGGTGAGTGAGCAAGTGACTTTGAATATTGTCCAGAGGCAGGGACTTGAGCCACAGGTATTGAATGAAGCTTTCATTCTTCAGTTGGGGGCCAGGCACAGCCAACATTGGAGAGCTGCCTTGCAGGCGTGGTCCTCAGGGCCCTAGTGCAAGGTCAGTTCTGGCGTACTGGATAAGTGAGCAGCCACTTCTGGAAAGATCCGAGTGACACACGCTTTCCTGAGAAAGCAACTGCTTAGCCAAGAGACATAGTTTGGAAATGTCAAAGCATGTCAGCTAAGCAGGCTGAGGAGAGATCCAGGCTATCAACTGTATGGGTCTGAGGGCAAAGAAGTCAGCAAAGCCTTCCAGTCTCCTTCTTATACAGGCGTATCAGCATTGTGATTAGTATCTCATTCCCCAGAAGATCACCCGTTGCCTAGGCAATATTCAGTAATACATATATAATATATAATTTTTCTTTAAAAACTTTTAATTTTTTTCCCTTAGATTTTTCTTCTTCCCTTTTTCTTCATATTTCTCATGTAAATATAATTTTTACTATTGCCTTCTTTAATAATAAAGGCTTCATTTTTTCTAGTTTTTCTGTCTCTTATTCATTTTTTACTCCAATTTTATTCCTTAAGGTTTTTTGTTGTTTGTTCTGGTTTGACTCATAGTATTTTTGTTTTTCTTCTCTATTTGGATGTGGTGGGGTTTTGTGTCTACTCAGGCTGGCACAGAGCTGGAGATGTTACAGGGACCACCCGACACAGCCCCCCGCAGAGGTTGGGTGGGTGTGTGTCAAATTACCCTACTGTGCACCACAATTAGTTCTGCCTCTCTCTTCATGTTCTTCTCTTCTTTTTGTCAATATTCTATTTAACTCCCCCTTTCCTTTCTCTTTTGTCTTTTTTCATCTTTTATCCCTTTTACTCCTCACTCTTCACTTTCTTTTAGTCCTTGACCAAAAGTCCAGTTCAACACCTTAGGTCAGAGGCACAGTAACTTAAAGAACAAGAGGAAGTGAAAGGAAAAAGTAGGGCAAGGAAACAGATAATAAGAAAATATACTCATGAGGAAAAAAAAGCAGAAAAATCCTGGAAGCATAAAAAAACAGAACACAGCAACCCTTCCCCAAGGGATCATGAGGTAGCCACTATAGAGGATTCCACCTATAAAGAAATTTTTGAAATGACAGAAGGGGAATTTAAAATATGGATGGTAAAAATCATGAAGGGAATTGATGAGAAAGTGGAAAATAACCAAAGGAAATCCAAAAACAGAATCAAATAAAAGATGAACATATGAAGAATATAGAAAGGATACAGCAGAGCTACAGGAATTGAAGCATCAATCAGGAATCTTAAAGATGCAGTAGAAAATATCAATAACAGATTAGACCATGCAGAGGAAAGAATCTCAGAGGTGGCACTAACTCGGACAGTTAAAGATACAGAAAAAAACAAGAGATATAAAGCAGAACATTCACTGACAGAATTATGGGACTTCATGAAGTTTTCAAACCTATGACTCAAAGGTATCCCAGAAGGGGAAGAAAAATGCCCTAGAGGAATGGAAGTCCTTCTAGAGGATATCATAAATGAAAAATTTCCGAATATTACCAAAGGTTCTGTGACACTCCTTTCAGAGGCATATCAGACCCCACATCATCTCAACTCAAATAGAGCTTCTCCAAGACACATTGTCATAAACCTGTCCAAAGTCAAGATGAAAGAGAAGATTCTGCAAGCTTCCAGGAATAAGTACCAAATGACCTACAGGGTCAAATCCATCAGTGTGATTATGGACTTCTCAAATGAAACCTTTTCAAGACAGAAGAGATAGGTCATCTACTTTTATTCTACTTAAATGAAACAATTTTCAGCCAAGCATTCAATATCCTGGTAAGCTAAATTTTAAAATTGATTAAGGAATCAAATCATTTACTAATATGCAAATATTAGGAAAGTTTGCCACACAAGACCAGCTCTACAGGAAATACTTAGACCTATTCTACACACTGACAATCACAATGCACCACCAGCAATTAAACACCCAGAACTAAATGACAAAACCTAGCTTCCACAATGATGCAAAAGATAAAACTAAGAAATGGACTTTCACAAAATAAAATGAATAGAACTCCATCACACTTATCAATTATCTCAATAAATGTTAATAGCTTGAATTCCCCACTAAATAGACATGGGCTAGCTCATTGAATAAAAAATCACAAACTATGGAAATAATTTTTCAGGAAAATGGAAATCAGAAGAAAAGAGGGCTTGCCATCTTATTTTTAAATGCAAGTGGATTTAAAGCAACTAAAGTCAAAAAAGACAAAGATGGTCACTTCATATTTCTCAAGGGAAAAATACAACAGGAATAACCCACAGCTAACATCACACTAAATGGATTAAAACAGAAAGCTTTGCCACTTAGAACTGGAACCAGACAAGGATGTCCTCTATCACCACTATTATTCAGCATAGTTCTGGAAGTTCTACCCAAAGCAATCAGGCAAGAGAAGAATTTAAAGGTCATCCAATTGGGGGCAGAGGAGGTCAAACTATCCCTCTTTGCTGATCATATGATCTTATGCTTAGAAAATCCCAGAGACTCAACCACAAAACTCCTGGAAGTCATCAGGAAATATAGTAGTGTCTCAGGGTATAAAATCAATGTCCACAAATCAATGGCCTTTGTATATGCCAATAATAGTGAAGTTGAGAAGCAAATCAAGAGCACAATTCCCTTCACAGTGGCTTCAAAGAAAATGAAATACTTAGGAATATACCTCACAAAAGAGGTGAAAGATCTTTTCAAAGACAATAACGAATCCCTAAGAAAAGAAATTGCAAAAGACGCTAACAAATAAAAGTTCATACCATGCTCTAGGCTGGGAAGAAACAACATTGTCAAAATGTCTATTCTGCGCAAAGCCATGTACAGATTCAATGCAATCCCCATTAAAATGCCAACATCATATTTTGAAGAACTAGAAAAAATAGTACTTCATTTTCTATGGAAACAGAAAAACCCCATATAGCTAAGACTATTCTTAGTAATAAAAACAAAGTTGGAGGCATCACCCTATCAGACTTCAGGCTACATTACACATCCACAGTAATCAAAACAGCATGGTATTGGCACAAAAATAGAGACATAGACATATGGAACAGAATAGAAAATCAAGAGATGAAACCAGTCTCTACACTCCATCTGATCTTTGATAAACCAACAAAAGCATACAGTGGGAAAAAGAATCACTATTCAACAAATGGTGCTGGGAGAACTGGATAACCACATAATTCAACCCACACCTTTCACAAAAATTGACTCAAGATGGGTAAAAGACTTAAATCTAAGACACAAAATGATAAAAATCTTAGAATAAAATGTGGGGAAAACTCTTGATGATGTTGGACTGGGGAAAGATTTTATGACATAGACTTCAGAGGACATAAGAACAAAAATTAACAAATAGGAATTAAGCTGAAAATCTTATGCACAGTTAAGCACACAACAAGTAAAGCAAACAGACAACCTTCAGAATAGGAAAACTGGGTATGAATTTGAGAAAGGGTTGATAACTAGAATTTACAGAGAATTCAAATTTTATCAACAGAAAAAGAATAAACAATCCCATATATCTCTGGGCAAGCAATATGAACAGAACCTTTTCTGATGAAGACAGATGAATGGCTAACAAAGATTTGAAAAAATGCTCATCTTCCCTGATCATCAGAGAAATTAAAATCAAAACCATCCTGAGGTATCACCTAACCCCAGTGAGAATAGCCCACATCACAAAGTTTCCAAGGTGCAGATGCTGGCATGGATGTGGAGAGAAGGGAACACTTTTACAATTGCTGGTGGGACTGCAAACTAATACAACATTTTTGGAAGGAAGTATGGAGAATCCTTAAGAATTCAAATTAGCCGTTCCATTTGATCTTGCAATTCCATTACTGGGCATCTACCCAGAAGAAAAAAAAAATCCTTTTATCATAAGGACATTTGCACTAGACTGTTTATTGCAGCTAAATTTGCAATCACCAAAATGTGGAAACAACCTAAATGCCCACCAACCCAGAAATGGATTAACAAAGTGTGGTATATGTAAACCATGGAATACTATTCAGCCATTAAAAAAGATGGAGACTTTACATCTTTTGTATTAACCTGGATGGAGGTGAAACACATTCTTCTTAGTAACCATCACAATAATGGAGAAGGAATAATCCAATGTACTCAATTCTGATATGAAGGCAATAGATGATTTAATTCAAGGGGTAGGGTAGGGGAATGAGAGATCCAAAAGAGTGGAGGTAGGAGAGGAATGGGGGTCACAGTGTATGAGACACCTCTTGGGGGAAGGACACAATTACAAGTGGAACTTTACCTAACAAATGCAATCAGTGTAATCTAAGTCTATGTACCCTCATTGAATCCCAAAAAGTAAAAAGAAAAAAAGAAAAAAAAATGTCAAAGAGCCGCTTTGAACTTGGGAATACATAAGACACTCAGGAATATTTATTATGACACCGCAGGAAGATGTCAGTTTCAAGGAGGACCCAAAGAATGAGGAAGACCTGTCAGGCCTGTGGTGTAGTAACAGCTGTCCTGCCTCTTTGGGTTCATGACCTAGCAGATAAGGTGGCACTTTATGCATCTGTGGTGGTTAAAAATCATAGTTGAAGTCTTCTGTAAGCCCTCTTATGATAGCTGTAGGACATACACAGTGGATCCGAAAATGTATATACATTTTAAGAAATGAAGAAACTGCATTAAAAATATAATAGTCCATACATACAGATAAAAAGGATGGATACACGTCCCATCTGACTTCTCCAGTTACAAGAGGTGCTCAACCATGGTGACCACCAGCATCCAGACACTTCTGATCATGGCAAACTACATTGACCAAAGTCTCCACTTGTGTGGTATCACTGTGGATACCATTTCAATTACTTGCTGAAGTACCTCCAGTGTAGCTGGTTTTCTGTGGTACAAGGCATCCTGTAAGGTCCCCCACAGTTAAAAGCCAAGGGGTGTTCATTCAGGAGAACGCAGGGGAAACTCAACCACATCCCTTAGTCTTATTCATTGTCCCAGCAAATTCTTACTGAGGTCAGCTCTCAAGTCTCTGTGTATGTACTAGTCTTGGGATGAAAACTTCCATTGTGCTGTTTTAGGAATGTATCATATGCTTTCTCTACTGATACCTGTGTCACGTGCACACTGCTTGGTAGACTCTGTGGCAAGTGTGTAAACCATTTCGACACCATAGTAGAAGCAGGACTTGTTGCTGTGGGAGTCCTCCCAGGTCTTTCCTTGTGCACATCACACACAGCACTGTGTGTCTCAAACTTTTATTGTGAATGCATGCAGTTGTTAGATGGCTTGGAGTTCCCATCACATACTCACTCCTCCACTGCTGTTAGACTTCCACAGTGTTCTAGAAGGTCAAATATCACCTAAGAAGGTCTTGTGCTCCTTGAACAACAACCGTGTCCTTTGACCATCCTGCTTGTTGCATTCATTTACTTAAAGTCGTCATTTTGGCACACATCATACCACACACTGCTATTGTAATGAAATTCAACTTTGAAAAGTAATAATACATAGCTAACATCTAAAATGTGCATACATTTTTGGTTCCCCAATGTTTCTAGGATTTGGGAACACAGCAATATTTTCTATAGCCAAGAACAACGCTGTATTTGGTAAAAACACTCCATTTTTTAGAAATTTCAGATTGATATGAGGGTACAAAAGTTTAAGCTAGATCATTTTCTCTTGCAAGGTATGGTTTAAGTTGTAGTTGAACTGTTCACCCAGGGGGTGTCCTGTGGACTCCAACACTGTGCACATTGACAGTGTGAGAACTTTCCAAACACACTCTCTCCTCCCATATAACCTTTCCCTCACCCTCCCACTAGAATATACTTGTGTTTTTCATTTATAGGGGGAAAACACTCTTGACTCAGTACCACACTTGGTGAAGACTGAGAACCTGACATTAGGATGAGACACAGTAATGTGACTTGTCTATAATCACCCATGTGCCATTCAAGCCACTGAATCACCAAATCAGGCAGACTCAAAGATAGCACTTTTTATAAGAATTTCTGCTCAATAGATGGTTGAGAGATGATGGCTCATATTTCTGGTGCACCAATGCCTTTCTCTCAGCTCACAACTATGGCCTAAGGAAAGGTCTCCAATGACCAATGGGGGGATGAGGACATGTTTTGGGCTTTGTTCACAGACCCATAAATGGGATGTTTGCCCTACTGAAAAATGGACCACTGCCATATAAGTGCGTCATTGAAGAGACAACCTTGAAAGTAGATTTGAGGGAAATCCTTCCTGCAAACAGGGGCAGTTATCCCTAAAAAAGGCATTGATGAGTTATATATACCAAATTCTTTCTTTCTGAAAGAAGATTGAACAACTTTAACCGAGGTCTTAAAAGGTTGAAAGGCCACAGAAATCACCATTTATGTTTCTTATCAATATCCTTCTGAAAGCAGCCACTTCAGAGAATGTTCTCCATGAGCAGGTGGAGATAATGATGTAGCCTGCTTCTGGCCGCAACCACTCCACTGCTGACACAGTTGACCCATTATTAGAGCGGCCATAGTGGCAATGGAAGAATATATGTGGGATCAACCAGGTGGATCTCTCACATGAAGGCAGATCTAGCTACCATCACTACCGAGAACTCAATGCCATTGAGCCGTTGGAGAGACTGATGCCAAGCTCTCAATGCAGTCACCTGGAGCAGTAAGGTATTTCATGAGGTCTGCAAGTGGAGCACCTTATTTATGCAGCTTCTTCCACCACTGTATTACTTCCCTGATTCAGAAACCCTTCATTTCATTTGGTTTCATGTAGTGCTAATTTAATTGAAGGTGGAGCACACAGTCCTCTTGTTCTTCTTACCACTTTGGATGTGAGAAAGCCAAAAACAGCTGGAAGTCAATCCTATGGACCTTACTTTTTAACACCAGAATCTTGTTTTCTTAAAATTCTTTCTTTCAGATGGAATAAAGCACTGTGCACATTATGTGGGATCGGGAAGGATTTATGTAAGTAAGCAGAAGGACTATTTTCAAGTTGCTGGCTTCACCGAATGTCACAACAACAACAAAAGACAAAATGAGAAAGACAAAAAGTCTGAATAGTCTGGAGGTTTTGTGTAACTTCTTATATTTGCATACATTCTTGAAGTTTCTTACCTGTGCCTCTCATTATTTCCTTTAAATAGAATAGTATAAAGTTGCTGAGATGTGTTTTCCTGTCTCCACTTATTATATTATTATCTCCTATTTTCTAAAAGAAACAACTTTTGAGAGCCTAAGTTAGCTGGCATAAATTATGCCTAATGGCATTGAGATTTCTTTGAAAATCAAAAGTGATAATTAAGATAATGATAATTAAATGACTGATGATTAAATATTAAAAGACAATAAACTTTAAATTTAAGGCCAGTGTAAAAAACAACTTTTCTAAGAAAAATGGAGACATGAACCTGGTGGTTAGTTTTTATATGTCAATTTGTCTATAGTACCTCATTATTTTATGCAGCACTAATCTGGTGTTAGCATGAATACATTTCTAAATGTGGCTAACATCTATAACCTGCTGACTTAAAGGAAGTTATCCTCAATAATTTGGGTGGGACTCATCTAACCAGCTGATGGCCTCGAGAGCAAGACCTGCAGCTTCATGGAGAAGAAGTTCTTCCCCAAGCCTGCAGGGTCAAGTCCTGCCTGTGTTTTGACTTCCAGGCTGCTCTGCAGATTTCAGACTTGCCATTCTCACAATTAGGTGAGCCAGTTCCTCAACAGAAGAGATCTACCATTTTCATTCTCTCTCTCTCCCTTTCTATTTATCTCTCTCCCTCTCCACATAATATGGGAAATATATAATTGCTTCTATTTCTCTGAACCCTGACTAAAACAGTGAGACATATCCAATCTAAGGTAGTTCTATTTTCTCATCATAAAAGAAGCGCATACGATAAGTGGCTGAGAAACCTTTGCTACTCCTTACTGCCACCTCCTGATTGTGGTCCTATCACAGTCACTCAAAAGGATCCTTCAAACCACCCTGGATTAAAATTCTCATTGAACTATGTTCCTATAAGGACATGTTTACATATTTGAAAAAATTGGTATTATATTTCATAAAATATAAAATTTATATTTTGTAAAAGTTGGTATATATTTTGTGTGTGTGTGTGTTTCAATAATGCTTTATTTATAGACACTTAGTTTTGAATGCCATCTATTTTTATGTTGGAAATTAGTGTTATTTTGTGTATTCTTAAAATATTTAAAAATATAAAATGATTCTTAGCTCATAGGCTAAGCTAGGATGGCTTCAGCTAATAGGCAATCATTGCAAACTTTTAAGGTACAGTAAGGAAGGAAAAAGGTATGAATTTTAGAGCATTCAGACTTGTCTTTTTTTTTTATCTTTTCCCATATTTCTTTGCCATCCACAGATCTTTGGTGAAGTGTTGTTCAAATCTTTTAGTAATTTTTTCTTTTCTTTTTTTTTCTATTAAATCATGGTTGTGTACATAAATGAAATCATGGGGTACAATGTGCTGGTTTTATATACAGTTTGAAATATTTTCAACGAACTGGTTGACATAGCTTTCATGGCATTTTCTTAGTTATTGTGTACAGACATTTATATTCTACATTTAGTAAGTTTCACCTGTACCCTTCTAAGATGCACTGTAAGTGTGGACCCACCAGTTACCCTCGCTCTTCCCACCCTCCCCTTACATGGTAAGAATCTCAACAATAGATGCATCAGGCATATAGAAATCAATTATGAAAAGGCAGTGTATTTTGAAGTTATATTTAGAGTAGAAGAGACTCCAGAAATGAACAGACAACTAACTGCCCACATTTAATGATTAGATGAGCAAATACAAAAAACACAGAAACTTCTTAAATTAGTCAGGTTTCAGTTGTTTCAAGTAAAGGAGACATTAAATTTAATAATTACATAATTAAAAACAATAATTTTACTAAGGATATATAGAATTCATTCATTATAATAAAAGGACTTAAAATATTTTGTCCAGGGTAGCTTTGGAAATGACAGAGCAGGAATGGAGAAATTGGCAAGCGTGGAAGCAACGTATTGAGTTAAGGTAATGTTCAGATAAATCTTAGGAAAGACCTAAAGTGAGTGAGACCAAATACCTTATCCCAGGTACCAGGTAATGAGTCAGGGTTGATCCAGTTTAGCAGGATAATACAGTTACAGAGAAATCGTAATCCAAGCATCACAATAATTATAGATTCTCCAGTCTATACAGAATAAAAGGCAGCAGAAACATGTGCAATGTTCTCAGAGCAGAGTTAATATTTAAGAACTATGAAAACAGGCTCAGTGCCTGTGGCTCAAGCAGCTAAGGTGCCAGCCACATACACCTGAGCTGGCAGATTCAAATCCAGCCCAGGCCCGCCAAACAACAATGACGGCTGCAACCAAAAAATGGCCAGGCGTTGTGGCGGGCACCTGTAGTCCCAGCTACTTGGGAGGTGGAGGCTGGAGACTCACTTGAGCCCAGGTATTGGAGGTTGCTGTGAGCTGTGATGCCACGGCATTCTACCCAGGGTGACAGCTTGAGGCTCTGTCTCAAAAAAAAAAAAAAAAAAAAAAGAACCATGAAAACAGATAAATTAACAGAAGGTCCTGCAATGTCCAGAACTCTGAGTATCATGATTTGAAGCTTTGATGACCATTCTGAGTGAGTCCAAAGTTTGAATAATGGATCTAAAATTGATTACAAAGTTGAGAAATTACCAATGAGATAATTTCACTAATTTTCTTCCATAATAGTAATACTATTTTTCAGTTACTTTTGTGAGTTTTCAAAAAAAATACCAAAGACATGGAACTCTTTCAAGCTGAAAATACTACTTTCATTTGTAAATTTAGAACAATTGAATTTCTCTCATTCGTATTCACCTGCCAGACTATTTCCTTTTGGATTTTTCTGAGTAATGTATGGTATTGGAAATCATGACTATTTCCAGATTAGCTGACATGTCGGGGAAATCTGATTCCTCTTTGGAGTTCTTCGCTGATTTTCCTATTGAAGTGTTATTTGTTTTTTGCCACTGACTTATCACAGCATGGCATCTTTCAGCCTGATGAGGTTTAAGTGAGACGATAATTCCTTATAGACTCCCTTTCAGGTCTGAGACACACATCAGTGGATTTCAAATTCTGCAAGGGAAGGATATCTCATACGTTTTAAGTAGAAGATCATTGTTTCACCACACAAAAAAATAGAATCACTTGGGTTTTAATTTTAGTAAGTAGACTTCTGGATTGAGATGATCAGTAAAAGCTGTAGGGGGTAAGGATAGAATGTAATATAACTATGAAGATACTAGGCATTGTTCCTGCTAAGGAGTTTGTCTAATAGTTTCCCCCCAACTATAGTGGGCTAATTGGCTGAATCTTGTTCCAGGGAGGAGAATTTGTGAGGCAGACCACCACAGGACATTTATAAACCATGACTCTTCACTCGAGAGCACATATAAAAGAATCAAAATGTGGAATTGCAGGTAATGAACCCTCAGATGGTAAATTCCATCTCAGTCCCCGTTCATTGATCAGAAGTGAAGTCACAAGACCCATGTTCTCAACTGGTTTTCTATTCATATATAAAAATGGTGTTTGGAGAGAGACCTGGATTTTTCTTTACTTGAACATCTTAAAAAATTAAACTGATGGTGATTTTGGCTTTAAAGGCCGTGGATATTTTGGATTATGAAAATTTTTTCTAAAACAAACCTCAAGGTTTACAAAGTTTGGTTATTGCCACTAATTATTACAAGTATTGCATTTGTGTGTAAAAGTTATTATAGGCCAGGCTGAGCAAGAAGGATTTTCAAATTCAATCCTCGTGATAGCCTTTATGACCTAGGCAGATACCATCATCGTCATCTCTAATTTAAAAGTGAGAACATGAAGAACCAAAGAAGGGAGCCAGTGAAAAAGACAGTGGAACTCAGTGGTGGAGCTAAATGGACTCAATTCATGTATCACAAACTATACAATTTTAAATTATGTCTGAGTGATGATTGACTGAAAGGAGTGTTCTGATACCTGTTAACATTTGGAAAGACAAGTCAAATTCATCTTTTACTGGAAGAACTTTTTTCCATTTATCGAAAATTTCATAATGTCCTACCAGCAAGTTCCACTCCACTGAACTCTCGTTGCAGGTAATGATGGCCTCATAATCCCTCTCCTGCACCTCCAAGCTGTGTAACACTCACTATTTTGTGCTGAAAGAGAACTGAAGAAGGCTAATTTCACAGGAAACTTGTCCAGTAAACACATAGTTTACGCAGGGTTTTCGTACCCTTCCCCAAATGCCCATTTCACCTCAACCTGTGAGTGTGGAGTCACGTCGGATTAGATCATGTACTTGGGCCACAGTTTAATGTCTGAAAACTACTGGTACTAATAGAACCTTCATAGGGCTGAGAGCAATGTCTGAAGTCTGCTCACGAGGGAATAGAAGCCACAGAACAGGAGAGGCAATAGTAATGGTAAGAGACCCAGCAGTAATACAAAATATCCACTTTGGTATAATTTCTCTAATTAATAAAATAAGAAAGGATGATGAAACAGAAATGAAAAGAGGGAAAGAATTAAGTTTCTCTCTTTTTAAAAAGCAAATAGAGAACATAAATCAGTTGATTATAAACATCTTCTTGCTCGATAATCTTATTCAAATATGTTTCCCTGGGATTCCTTCATCTACAGAAGCAAAGTATGATTTTAAACTACTTAAAAACTGGGGCGAGGAGAGACCAAAGTCGGTTGCAAATGAAAGTAAAGGAGTGTTGCTGGTAAACATGAAATTCAGGTACATGTGCTTCCAGGGGAGTTTATATTACTATTTTCAATTTTGAAAATGATTTTGTATATATTATCTCTTCCTCTTTGCAGCACAACTGAGTGTCTCCATAAGATTGTACATCCAGTGTCCTGCTGAAAATTGAGGCTTAAAAGTTTTGAGTCGTTTACTCAGTATCAAAGAGCCAAAATATATCAGAAAAAGAGCTACAATACTTTTCTTCTTATGTGCACTCAATTTTATATATTGTTTTATACTCTGCCATTCACAGAGATACATGATTAAAGAATACTGTCCAATACTTTTGCTTTAGTACACCAGTTCTTAACTCATAAAAGAAAATAATAGGGTGAATGCAGAAATACATTATGGCAAAATCATTGCTAGATGTTAAAACCCCCATTGTCATTTTTATAAGACCTGGTGTTTTCAAACTCTGACATTTTTTTATGGTGTCTAAAAATGTAACCTAATATGGATTCAACAACTTAAATCTATAATAAAATAGATTTCAAAAAGATGTCAAATGCTTATTCCCAAGTCATTACCAGGGATCTTAATTATTTTTAAACCTATCAATGAAGACTTTAATGGAAGATGAGGTAAAAAACAATGAACATTCATGACTCATTAACATACATTTTAAAAGTTAAAGTATCAATTAAGCTTGTGTGTGCTGAGTATGTACATGTGTATACTCATGTAGATACACATTTTTGTCATAAATAATAGATTTTCATAGGAAATCATTAATTTTATAGTATTAATCTTCATATCTAACTCAGATTTTCAAAATTCTACATTTTTACATTTCCTTTAAATGTTGCAACAAGGAGCCAAAATATTTACTTCGACTTGAGAGTGTCACAAATTTGAAGAATCAATGTGTCTATATTTTCTTATGGAAAAAATAAATCTAACCCTGAAAGTGTGACGTTAATTAAAAAGTTAATCTGTGTGACTAATCCCAGAAACCCTAGCAGGGCTCTTTCTAAAAGACTTCAAGCACAGTTTCATGCTCCCTCACGTGAGGTTTGGCAAATTATTAAGTAATATATCTGCTGACATTACAGGTGAAGATTTTTTTCCTCAAGTTACCCTTCCCTGTGCTATATTTTCTTCAGTTATAAGAATAACTTATTGCTTTAAAGTGTCAAGATTCTCCACTCACTGACTAGAAAAGATGTTTCTCAATGATCGTTCCATCCTTGTGACTGCTAAAAATATGCAGGAACATATAGTCCCCAGACTTATTTCTAAACATCACTTGGTTATTTTTTCATTGTCATATATAATCCTAAGAAAAATAGACTTTTTAAAAATATCTATAGGCCTGTTATCATTCAAGTCAAGTTGACAGTTGTTTTTGTTCCAATCTTATTGAAGTGAATACAGAATTTAAATAGGTATAATTATAAATAGTTTGCCAGTAGTTTTCAAATTTTTTGATATTTTGAGCAACTCATCTCTCAGAAGATGCAAGAAAAAAAATGTTTTAAACATAAACCCCAGTGAAATGGTAAAATCAAGATCATTTTGGATTTGTATATGGTTATTCTTTAAATGTAAAATAAAATAAATCTAGCAGAACTTAGATCGGTTCCTTCATTTGCTCTTCACTTGTCAAGTAGTTTTACTCCAGTGTAATGAGCCACATGAGAATAATGTTAAACACCATTGCTCAGTAAGAAAACTCCAACTACAGCCATACCTACAGCAACAAAAAACGTACATTTGGAATACTGATGCATCCATTTTATAGCAAAAGGAAATAAGGTTGCTCAAGCAACCATGCAGCAGACGGTGAGCTGTATATCTCAATGTCAGCAAGCCAATCAATCATTAATTAACTTTTTGTTTTTATCCTAACGGAGTACTCCTTTTCTGTTGACAGCCATCTCAGGAGATTCTATTTCCAATTTGACAGAATGCCAAGTACCCAAATAGGTTGTGTATCTGAATTCATTTCTCAGAGACTGTGTCTGAAATGGTTGCATTTCAATGTCACAGTCAGTGTGAGGATGTTGCTCCACTTGAACAATGTTTCTGGCCTAGGTGGTCAAGCCTTGTCAATCAAAGTTAACATAAAACATTAGTTATTTTAGTAAATGCTTTCCCTACATTTACCCAGGCTTCATTTTCTTTCTTGAGTGCCACTAAGGTTAAAGCAGAGATTTAAATAGCAGGTACACCACCATTAGAGAAAACTCCAAAGTCTCAACTTAGTCCGTACATCCTTTAGCAAGTCTTTACAAAACTTTCTTTGTTTCTTCTCTTTTTTAAATTATTCTTGGTCTGAGTTTTCATAAGTATAAAAATGATTTTCTAATTGATTCACATTAAGGAACAACAGCCATCCCTGTGATAACGGCACAAAATATGGTGAGATATCTGGGTTGGAATCCTTGTTTCTCCAGTTCTCAGATGGATGACCTCAGGTCACTGTGGCAGAGGTTGTAATCTCTACTGATAGAAGTGTCATCTTCTAGGCCAGGGGTCCTCAAACTACGGCCCACAGGCTACATGCAGCACACCGAGATCATTTATCTGTCCTGCCAGGTGTTTTTGCCGCCTCTGCCTGTCCTGCTTAGCAGCCTACTCATCTGGGCCGCAGTGCACATGTGTGGAATGTGCACTGCACTCTCTGACTCCCCTCCTTCTCTCTGTCTCTCGACTCCTCCTCTCAGTCTCTGGTGTGATCAGGCGAGTCACGAGGCTGCCTGTGCAGAGCCTGCTGTTGCCTAAGAACTGAAGTAAGAACAAGTTAGGATTTATTTTTTTTTGAAGTTAGGAGGTCTCAATTTTTTATTTTGCAGTTAGTAGGGCCTTCTTTTTCTGAAGTTAGGAGGTCTTTGTGCAGTGTGCATAGGAATTTGTTCATAGTTTTTTTTTTTTTTTTTAAACTATAGCCCAGCCCTCCATCGGTCTGAGGGACAGTGAACTGGCCCTCTGTTTAAAAAGTTTGAGGACCCCTGTTCTAGGAAATAGGAGAAGCCCATGATTTTTGTCCCCTTGAAAACAGGAATCTGTCACTTGAGTCTTTAAAACATGGGCACACATGATGTGAATTACTTCTGAGTGGGACTCATTATAAGCCAGTGTTTGACTCTTTAGGAACTCACACATTTGAAAAGCTACAGGCTTTGCCATCTCCCTTATCCTGAATAGCTGGACAGCCATACTGAGGACAATTGCCTCACTGAGGACCTGTAGCATCTTTTATGATCAAGATAGTAAACATTTATTCCATTAATATGCTTGGATTCTAGGGTTATTTGTCATTACAGCCTCTCCTTTCCCAACCTGAAAGATATTGCAAGCTACTTAAACATTTTAGCTTTCATTTTCTCATCTGTAAAAAGGTGATACTAAGACCTAACCCTCTATCGTGACTATTAATTTAAAATTTTACATTTAAATATTTATAAAAACGATTTTATTAAGGGGTTAAAATAGCTATTTGTCTATTATTATGTATCATAGTAGGTGCACAGCTTTAAGATGGAAACTCTGTTTTCATGCCTACTATTATTTTATGAATATTAAAAATGGCCTGATCATTTTGAAATTTATTTTGAACAATCTACCACATAGAAGTAATCCTTGTGCTATCTTTGGAATTTATGAAATATCCTTTGGCCTTATTGACAATTCCAATAAATTAAGATACACAGAATTTGGTTTGGTCTTGTGGAAATGATGATTGATCCCTCCATTCACTAGTCCAACGAATGTAATTGACCAAAAATCACGTGACCGTAAGTTTCAGGTGTATTACCAAGTCACTTTAACTGTTGAACAAATTTTCTACTATGCTTCCTCAGTTGCCTCAAATAAAAATAAGGTCAATAACAATAATTAGTTTTTAATATTTCCTGTGAAAATCATAGTAATTCGTATTATAGATAATGATAAGTGAGGATAAGAGTGAAAGGACAAAAAAAAAAAAAAAAGAAAAAGAAGCAACTAACCAACCTCAAAAAAAAAAAAAAGAAAGAAAGAAAGAAAAAATCTGCTATTGTGAGAAAATGGGGATTGTAAAGATGAGATTTGGGAGGAAATGGCTACATGTGATACTAATGTTGAGAGAAATCACAGTACTTAAGAAAATGGAGTATTGGCCACAAGTAGGTAAAAATAAAATGGGAAACCCCAAAAAAGAATGACTAAGAATCACATGTCACCTGTGAGGTTTTATGTTGTATCTGTAGGCTTTTCCTTTAATAATGTAGTCTTCAGGCTCTGCATATATAAATAAGAGATTTGGTAAAGATGAATTTAAGATCCATGCAACTATTAAAATAGAACACTTTGCTCCAGATCATAAACACAAATATGATGCAAGGTGTGGTTTAATGAAAAGAGAGAACAAATTAATAGAGAGGAAAAAATGAAAAAAAAAAAGTGTAATCAGTGTCCAGAGAATAGAAGTATATAAAACAAAATGTACAAGAGCAATGACTGATGGATGTGTATAGATATATGCAAACCTAAGACATATCAATAAGCTATTTTCTCAATACTAAATAATCAACTACCTCAAAACTCAATGCCATACAACAATAAATATTAATTCCATACTCATGTGTGTGTGTGTGTGTATGTATATATATATATATATATATATATATATTCTTTTTTGGCCTGAGAAGCTCTGCTTCAAGTTGTAAACTTAAAAGTCTATTAGAGTTGGGTTGTCAAGGCTGAGTTT
This sequence comes from Perodicticus potto, assembly GCA_963574655.1. Taxonomy (NCBI): domain Eukaryota; kingdom Metazoa; phylum Chordata; class Mammalia; order Primates; family Lorisidae; genus Perodicticus; species Perodicticus potto. Next base: position 19,668 of record CAUYRH010021735.1, read on the forward strand.
GCTCAAGGCTGTGGCTTTGGTCCAAGTCTGCTACAAATATTCATCACCTTATACCAGAAGGTACTCAAGGCATGATTTTTCTTTTTGCAAGTTCCCAGAGAAGTAAATATAACAATTTATAATGTCTCTTACTGCCACAGCTCAAAACTGGCAGATTTCAACATTTTTCAATATTCCATTAGTTGTCAAAGGAAAAATTACATGGCCAAGTCCAACATCAGTAGGTTAGGGTGATGTCTTACTTTGGGGTTAGTTATGGGTTGGCTTGAATATTTGGTAGCAATGATTCAATTCCCACATGAGGCAAAACTGTTGTCTAAGTATGCTACCAGATGTACCCAAGTATACATTCAATTTGATTCAAATGAAATTTCAATAGGATTAGGAAATCTAGGAGTAGAATTAATTTCATACAGCAGATAACAGAGTGCCACAACTATTCATTCTTGGATACGTAATAAAGGGATTGACTCCTTCATTGATATTTGACTTCTGGCAGCTTTTAAGATGCCCTTTTCTCTCTTCTCTTCCCTACATCTGGGCAACATGACAAGAAACCATAGGTATTCTGTTCTATCATATCAGTTTAAAGTTGTCCCAGTTCTTCCCTTAACCACCATTAACCCCCCCAAACTTTCCTTACTCTCTCAAGATATTTTTGAATAAACTTGGAAGTCTTGCCCTGCTCCCCTTAGAAGACCTTCCTGTGTCATTTGTCTACCCCCTTGATGCATCTGTCACATCAATCTTGACATCCAAATCAAATTTTAGATGGGGGAATCAGCCTGTCTCCCCGTGGTTACAGCAGGTGGGTTTTCAAAGTATAGTCCAAGGGATTGGGGAAATTTGTTAAAAACTAGGGCAACAAAAATGTTCTGATTCTAGAGCCTCACCTTAAAGCCAATCAATCTGAACTCTTATAAAGCTACATTAATAATTTTGACACAAAATTAAGTTAGAAATGTGTTACTGAAATATTGAGCTAGGGTAAATTATATTTATCTTCTTATTTAAATAGTTTTTAGTTTGCTTTATCATGTACTAGCTGGAAAGAAACCTTGATTCTTTGTGTAAATTATTGTACTTTTTCTTGAAACATTAAGCATGATTAATTAAATATAAATCTGATCAAGTTGGTTAGAGTAGTCTGTTTGTGATAGCATTTAACCATGGCACTTAAATAACTACTCATATAAACTAATATATTGTTAGAGTATGTTGCCCCCAGTAGAGTTTAACATCCGGGAAAGGAGGAACCTTGTTTCTCCCGTACACCACAGCATTTCTGGTGTTTCACTTAATATAGTAGAATCTCCAGAGTGGAGAACCTTCCCACACTGACCACCTCCTCAAGTTTATCTAATTTTTATAGACTAAACATGCACCACATGTACGTATCAGTACAGCAAGGCCTAGTTTCTTATGTTGAGCACCTCCATACGTTGACCAGTTCTTACAGCCCCTTGGGTGGTCAACTTACAAAAGTTCTGCTGTATATACTGATTGCTGGAAAGAATGTAAGGGTGCAAGAAAGAAAGAGAAAGGAAGGAAAAACGAAGGAGGGAATGAAGAAAAGGAGAAGAAAAATTTTAAAAAGGAAGAAAAGGTCGGACAAGGTGGCTCACGCCTATAATCCTAGAACTCTGGGAAGCCAAGGTGGGTGAATTGTTTGAGCTCAGGAGTTGAAGACCAGCATGAACAAGAGCAAGACTCCATCTCTGCTACAAAAAGAAAAACTAGCTGGGTGTCGTGGCAGGTGCCTGTAGTCCCGGCACCTTAGAAGGCTGAGGCAAGAGGATGGCTTGAGCACAAGAACTTGAGGTTCTCTGAGCTGTGACACCATGGCATTCTACCCAACAGAGTGAGACTCTTTCTCAGAAAAAAAAAAAAAAAGAAAATTATATTTATAATATAGAATAAATAATAAAATGAAAATAAAAAAGGAAAAAGAAAGAATAAAAGATGTGATCAAATGGTCTGGGGTTTTACCTATTTTTAACACAAATAGATATAAGTCCACTGAATTTTCATTTCCTCTACTCTTTCATTCATTTAGAGCAGAGTACATGCAGTATCTTTGTGCTGATGAGTCATACAAATTTCCTTTAAATTTTAGAATATAGGTCATTTCTTAAGGGTGACCTGCACTGGTCTGGCTGCTTCATCTAAACCATCCATGGAGGTCTGACTTACATCACCCTATTTTGCTTCTCTGTATTTCAGTTGTCACTCTCTCATATTTTAGCACATTTGTTTGTTTAATCTCCATCTCTCCCTACCATTAATGTAGTTTCAGAAGAGAATGGAGGCTGGCTAGCAGTGTCTAATTTCCCAATCCCAGCATCAAAAACAGTGCCTGGAACATGGAAAACTGTCAGTCACCATTAACATTAAATAAGTGAATAAATGAAGAATAAATAAATAGGGGAAGGATAATATTTGTTTTATCATTTCTGAGTAGATTCTTAAAACTCATCTCAATAATGTAAGCTTGAAGGGACTTTGTAAGGGCTAAATTATGTGAACAACACAAGTACTTTGGAGTCCAAATGGGCTAAAAGCATGAAGGAATGTCAAAATTTGATGTTAATCATAGAGAAAATGTTGTTGAGAAGAATGCACGATAAATTAAGTTTTTATAATTCATAACAGAACAAAATTCAAGCAGTTGGAAAGAAGAGGTAACATCAAGTGTGACATGGCCAGATGACAGTTCATTATGTTCCTGATGGGTGTGGCTGGTACTGGAGAAACCAGTATCAGCAGCGGAGACCACCCAGCCTTCCGTCAAAAGAGTTACCTTCTGTCACCAGTATTAACAGCTGAATGGCTGCAGAGTTAGCCACTGTAGACCTTCCTCAAAGGAGCAAAATATATGCACACACACACACACACACACACACATATATGCACATAGGCGTGAATACCAGCCAACATCTTAACCCAATAAAAGTCTTTTAATATATTTGCTTACAGCAGTGACACCAATCTATGCCCCCAAATGTTGTTTAGGTCCATCCAGAACTCTCATTTTAACCTCATCTGTTTAAAGGAGATAATATATATTCCCTGACATTGACATTGAAACTTAGCTGGCTAAGGGGAGGGCCTTCATGTTGTGGATCGGTACTTAATGAAACTACTGTAAGATCATCACCCACATTAAAAAAAAAAAAAGAGTGAAAGGGTATACTCCTCATTTATGTATTTACATTAAAGACATAACAGAAATAGTTCTGATGAATTATGATAACTATTTTCATACTTTTACTTCTAGATGCTTAATATTTGAATAGATATAAATCCTAAGAAGTCATATCTTTGATCTCAGCTTTCTTGGCCCAAACTAAACCAAAATGACTCATTTGGAATTCTGTGCAATAAACATCATCTAAGGGAAGAATATATGACTTGTAAGATCAGTGAGTGAAAAGAGAAAGAAAACAGTAGCATGATATAAAAAAGTAAAAGCAGCAAGCAAATGAAAATAGTGGAGAATGCAGGAAAAAACAAGTAGGTCTATTGTTTACTGGCACAAAGGAAATAAAAACATTCATAAAGCTGATTTTGGGAGGAGCACTATGATGTACATCAAGGATTATAATAGAGGATATTTTCAGTCTTTAAACATTATGAATTGGAGTTGAGTTAGTACGATAATAATTATATGGAGATAAGAGACTATTTTGTTGAGAACTTGCTTATCTTACATAGACACTATCAATTATGATACCATCTAATATGATGTTTTTATATCAGTGATGACAGAGCCAAATTCCATAAAAAGGAGTAAAATATTAGGAAAATTCACCCAAATACATATCAGTAAACAACTTATTATCCTATGTCTACCCTAAACTTGAAAGAATGTTAACATGTCTATCATTCCAGGTCATACACAAAATTGTGCTATGTTCCTGACAGTTTTGTCAGTAAAAGAAGACTAAATCTTACCAATAAGCCTGGGCCATATTTTTAAAAACTATCACAACTTTTCCCAGATGTTAATTTTATGAATGGATTAAACTTAAATTTGAATACATTCGTACATATATAAACTCAAAACTGGATTATTTGGAAATATATACTGTTAAAGCTTGCCTAGGATGTAGAAGTCACAGTGAATAATTTTAAGACATCATCAACCTTATCACTTAGAATTTCCAATAACCTATCCCTGATCCATCCTCTGGTTCACAGAAATTCAAATGCAACAAAAATAAAATGTTGACCAAGCTTGGCTTGAACTACTCAACAGATCTGATTAGGTAAGTCTCATATTCCTCTGTAATACACATGATTCAAACATTTAACTCCCTATTCCATGGAAATTTCAACACCTAGCACAAATTAAATGGTTCATTATTGGCACATGTTGGTTTTCCATTTGGAACACAGTGCAAAAATTATAACCTAATGCTCAGGCTTACTTTTCTCTCAATTTTCTCTACCTATCTTCAGCAATGGTGGCAGCTACCCTATTTAAGTCCCTTTTTACTTTATTACCAATACTTCTTAGTTTCATAGTATGTTTCAAATATCAAAACACAAATTCTCATTTTTCAAAATACATGCAGAAACAATTTGCATAAAATGGGATGTTGCTTTACAAAACCATTGCTGTATTTAAGAGGAATTTTTAGGTCAGAAACCTACAAATAAAGTTCTAAATCTAGAAAGTAGCATTCCACATCAATTCAGTTTGTTATGAAGAAATATACGGTTGACCCTTCAACAACACAAGTATGAACTGCAGTAGTCACTTACACATGTTTGATTCCAGCTCTGCTACTCCTGGGACAGCAAGATCAACCCTTCCTTTTTTTTTTTTTTTCAACCTGCTCAATATGAAGACAAGAATAAAGACCTTCATGATGACCCACTTCCACTCATTGAATAGTAAATACATTTTCACTTCCTTATGATATTTTAATAATATACTTCCTTCTCCAGCTTACTGCATCTTAAGAATATAGTATGTGATAAGCATAACATACAAAATATGCATTAACTGACTGTTTATAGTATCTGTGAGGCTTCGGATCAGCAGTAAGATTTTATTGGTTAGGTTTTGGGGAAGTCAAAGATTATTTGCAAGTTTTAGACTTCAAAGCAGATTGCAGGTCAGCAGCATAAACTTCTCATTGTTCAAGAGTCAACTATATGTGATAATGAAGAGGATTTTGGGAGAACTAGAAAAGAGAAAATAAGATTTGACTAAATAGTCTTCTATCATCTCCACTATATTGTTTATACAAGTTACTTAGATATAAATGTTGTGATTCACATAAACCCTAAAGTAGTATTTATAAGTCACTAAATAATTTATAATAAACTATAAAGAAATAGTTTCTTGATATTATTGATTTAATCATATTTAACTAATTAATTTTATTAGTAGGATATAAAACAGTTTCAACTGAAAATATATAATTATGTCCAATTATCTTTCATTATTTAGCTATATTTATAAATTGGTTAGGCCTTACCTGATTGATGCAATTACAGATACAATAACCAGGAAAAGTATATTAGGTAAACTGTTCCCCATGAACAATGATTTAACCAAGTCCATGTAAATATGCTAACATTCAAAAGTATTTACTATAGTCTAAGTTGACTGTTTTTATGACTATCTTGTTTCACTTAGTATAATGTTTTCTTATTTTTAATCTCAAAATATTAGGGGAGCAGCAATGTTTTACTTGCATAGATACCTTGTATAATGCTTAAGTGGGGGCTTTTAGTGTCCCCATCACTGGAATAGTTAGTGATCATTGTATACATTAAGGGGATTATACCCCTCACTGCCTCCCAACCTCTTTCCTTCTTGGTTTCAAACACCCCTTATATCTCTTTGTGCCCGTGTCCCCACTGTTTAGCTCCCAATCAAGATGGATGAAAGACTTAAACGCAAGGCAAGAAGCCTTAAGAATTATAGAAGAAAATGTAGGAAACACTCTTCTAGACATCGGCCTAGGCAAAGAATTTATGGCTAAGACCCAAAGACAAATATAGCAGGAACAAAAATATATAAATGGGATTTAATTAAATTAAAAGCTTCTGAATAGCAAAGGAAATAATCAACAGAATAAACATGAAAGTTACAACATGAGAGAAAATATTCCCAAGGTATACATCTAATGAAGTGCTAATATCCAGACTCTGTAATTGACTGTTTAAAAGCTGTACTAACCTGTTCTTATTTTTCTCTCAGCAAGTGTTGAGTTAGTTTAGAAAAAAACTAATCCAAGTTGATTTTTTGTGTGGCCTTACTACTTAGAATAGTGTCTCTTGTAACGATTCCCCATGTATTTTTGTTGAAAGATTGAATAAAAGTATAACAATGTATACTATAATTGCTCAATCACCAAGAAGCTTTCATATTGATAGAGTTAAAATGAAGCAAGAGAAATTTTGATGCTTTTAGTTAAAATAAGATTCTTTGGGGCTTTTTTTTTTTCTTTTTGCTTTTGTAGCACATAAATTGACTTTCATTGAAAGAGGAAAAAAAAACAAACAATAGTTTCAAATACCACTGTCTAGAGAAACTGATTTACAGAATGCTAGCCATGTGGAATTCTAAAGTTATGAACTGAAATACCTCCATGGTAAAAATATAATTAAAAACTATAGGTAATATAATTACCTTTTGTGTTTAACACACTTCAGGGAACTCTAAGCAATAAGCATGTCAAAAATAAATAAGACCTAATATCCACCGAGATTAGAGACTATAAAAATCAACTTTATAACAAGGAAAAAGGAATTAAAACTCTGATGGTTTATTCAAATAATTTATAGAAATTATTGTGTATTCCATATTATAAAAATAAGAAAAACAATTTAAAAATTAAGTGGTATTTTTATATCTTACTATAAATAAATTTCTCTCCAGTGCTTGAACGCTCATCTTTTATATTGTGTGAATTATCTCATCAATTGCATGGCAGAAAATAATTGTCTTTTCAAATCCAAAAAGCTAATGATTGTCAAGGCTTTCAGAAGCACCATTTAAATGTTCAATAATGTTTTGTTTGCCTTAACAACTGCCTCAAAATATAGCAGAATCTGTGGAATTGATTCAGAGTCAGAGAGTCTGCTGGTCATTACGATTACAGTAACTGTCAGATCACCTCTGTACTCAATTCTCTGTAGAAAATATACTCTGAATTAAGATGTGCTTAGAACAATATTTAAAATTTTTTTTGTTATATGAAATCTATTATTATAAATCTAGCAGTTTTCAGGTCTACATTTTGGGAATTAATTACATTTTAAGTGCAGAGAAACGTTTTAAACTAATATGCTCTTGCAATTCCACAGTAAGCCCACAAACAGCTCAAACAAGGTAGATAACGTCTTGGAGTAGTGACCTCGCAAAATATGATATACAAATTACTAATAAAAAAATGAAAAGATGCTCAACATCATTAGTTTCAGAAAAATGTAAATTAAAATCACAATGAGATGTTATTAGAAACCAATCAGTAGAAATAATAGTAAAAAGACTAACAATAACATGTTAAGGATATAAAACAACTGAAACTGTCATAAATTGCTTCTGCAAATTTAAAATAGCATAACCATTTTGAAAAATAGTGTGTCAGTTTCTTATAAATTTAAATGTATAACCGGGAAATACAAGTTCTCAGTATACTTAATAATAAAAATTAAAATGCATGTTTATACTACGATGTATAGGCAAGTGTTACTAACACTTTTACTCTCAGTAGGCCAAACTGGAAATAACTAAAATTTCCATCAAGAGGTAAACAGGTTTTCAAAAAAACATGGTATATACATACAATGGAGTACTCCTCATCGATACCATGAATGGACTAAAACATAATTTCACAATAGAAGACCTAAGGCATGAGTTCTATAGAAAAGGTAAAATTAGCTTCTTAAGGCAGCAGATGAGATTTACTAAGGCTGGGTGGATGACTGCCTGGGAAAGAAATTTCTTGGGATAATATAAAACATTCTACACTTTAATTACAGTGATGCATCCACTAGAATATGTACTTGCCAGAATTCAGCTAGGGGTAAAATTAAAATGGATATATTTCAGTGTATGTAAATTATAGCTCAAGAAAGTTGATTCAAAGTATGCCAAACTTTGGTAAAGTGATAGGTGTCACCAAAACAATGCAATTTCCAAAAACTATAACAAAATGTATGCATTTAATGTTCTGTAAAAGTGACAATTTAAAAACAAAATGGTAATAATGCTAACCACCTTTTTGAAAATTTACCATGAAAAATATAGTAACGACATTTCTGAGCGCTTATTATCCCAATGCCACTAAATGCATGAAAAATTTTAACTTTAACCAGATGAGAAAACAAAGGACTGAAAAATTTATAAGTGAGAAATGAGAATATTATTAACCTCCTCATGCTCACTGGTTTTCAGTGATATCAAGATGTAAAATTCAGATATCTCTGAATTTAAAGCCCAATGCCATAATCACTGCTCTACATGTCCAGGTTCAGAAAATTTGTCTTTGCCCTGAAATCAAAATGATGTTCAGATATGCATGAATGTTCCTGAGTTGAGACCCTTGACATCTCTTGTAAAGAAGTCCTGACCTTTACTGAAACAAAATACCAGGTTTAAATTTAAATAGTGAAATGCTACAGAAAATATGTCTCCTGTCAGAAATGAAAGGTCCAGAGTAGCAAGGATTTTCACCAATTTTCTCCATAGAGTGCATTCATATTGATTTTCATTGCTCCCCAAACTCAATCTGATTAAAATATATGACCCTGTCATGCCTCTTAAACAGGCTGCAGAACTCTGAGCTAAATTAATCTGTTTTCTTTATATATGCCCAACCTCAAGTATTCCTTTGTAGCAATGGAAAAGGCCTAAAATACACACACACAAAATGCATATTTATTCATCTATCAAAGTGTTTAGGTTATTTCCACATCCTAACTATTGTCAATAATGCTGAAATAGACATAAGAATGCAGACATCTTTTCGCAGTCCTGTTTTCAATTTCTTTGAGTATACACTTAAAAGTGGATGCAAGATGGGTTTCTGGGTAGCTTTGGACTGACCCAGGCCTCCCTGCTTTCTCACTTGTAATTCACAAAAATAAATGCAGCATATGCTTGGAATGCAACATCCTCAGATAATTGAGAGATGTCCAGCAAAGCATGGGCTCTGTCAAGGGCCCTGCTAGAAAAAAAATGCCCATCAACACTTCAGCCCAGTGTGTTATGGGCCCTTTAGCTGCAGTGCAAGTGGGGAATACACACACAAGACCCTTTGCACCTAGGCCACGTTCCTGAGTATTAGGAAACCTGCTTATTATTACTTCTAGGCTTCTGTTGTCCCTTAATGCCAGCCTGTAAGTCACAAATCTGCTACATGCATTAGTACCTTGTGTGTTTGGATATTCTGCCTCATTGGACGTAGGCGAGTAGGAATCAGTACACAGTGAAGCTGTTTTGTAGCGAGATTGCTAGACCACATAGTAGTTCTGTTTTTAATTTTTTGAGGAACCTCCATACTGTTTTCTATAATGGCTATACTAACATGCATTTCCACCAGAAGTGTATGAGTGTTCCCTTTTCCCCACATCCTCGCCAACACTTTCCAAGGCCAATGTTAAGGTTTTCCTCTGTTTTCTGCCAGGAGTTATATAGTTTCAAGTTTTATGCCTAAATATTTAAAGCATTTTCAGGTGAGACAGGTGATCAATTTAATTTTTGCATTTTCATATTCAATGTCCCCAACATCATTTTTTTGAAGAGACTATTATTTTCTTATTGTTTGCTCTGAGAACTTATATTAAAGATTAATTTGCCATAAAGATATGGGTATATTGAAGGGTTCTTATTCTATTTCATTAGTTTGTATGTCTGCTTTTAGGCCATGCCATACTATTTTGATTATAATTGCTTAGTGATATAATTTAAATCAGGTAGTGTGTGGCCTCCAGCTTGTTCTTTTTGCTCATGATTGCTTTGGCTTTTTGTGGTCTTTTGTGCTGTCATATAAATTTTAGAAATGTTTTTTCCACTTCTGTAAAATATGCTTATGGAGATTTTGATAGGAATTACATTGAATCCATATATTTTCTCTAAATACAATGTCATTTGGACAAAATCAATTCCTCTAATCAAAGACATGGGATAGCTTTCCATTTAATTTAAATTCCCTTCCTTAATGTTATTAATGTTTTTTTATTTTAATTTCAGGTAATTGGATCTTTTATCTCTTTGGCTAATTACTAAAAATTTTATTTATTTATTTTTATTGCAAATGTAATTGATAGGTGATTTTGAAAAGAAGATAACAATTCTCAATTATTTAAGAACAGGTAATTTTTGAAGATGTACAGAATGTGCATTTTCCTACTTTCATGAAATCAGATATAATGCCTATATGTTCTCACTATTTCTGAGTTAATCTAAAACTGTACTATAGCATTATTAGATCACAGCAGTCATGTTTATTGAACGATTAGGTGAGGAGATACTATCATTTTCCTGTATGTTATCCAGTACTCATTGGAAAGATATATAATAAGAAGTGAATATGATTGACTGAGCTACATTTATTTACAGAAGGAAATTTTTGTATTTCAAATTGAGACAGTGCAAAGCCAAAAAAGAGTGAGTTTTAAAACTACAGTATATAGAGTCAGCCCTCTGCATCAACAAGATACCCATTAACTACAGAACAAAAGTATCCTAAAATATATACAACAATCAAAATAATGCAAATAAATGCAACAGAACTATTTATATAGAATTTACATAATATTAAATATTATAAGTAATATAAAGATTATTTAAAGTATACAGGAGTTTTTATGTATATGTGTGCAGATATTACACCATTTTATATATTAAGGACTTAAGCATCTATGGTTTTGGTATCTGTCAGCAGTCCTGGAACCAATGCCCCACAGATATTGAGTCTTGAAAATAAGATGTTGGTATTTTAATACGGATGGCATTGAATAGGTAGATTGCTCTGGGAAGCATAGACATTTTAACAATGTTGATTCTTTCCAGCCATGAGCATGGTATGTTCTTCCATTTTTTAAAGGCCCTTGCTATCTCCTTTCTTAGGGTTTCATAATTTTCTAATCAATGAAACAAGGAGTTGGTTTTTTGAAAAAGTAAATAAAATAGATAAACCTTTGGCAAGACTACCTAGAAATAGAAAAGTAAAATCTCTAGTAACCTCAATTAGAAATGATAAAGGGGGAATAACAACTGATGCCAAAGAGATACAAGAGATTATCTCTGAATACTACCAGAAATTTTATGCCCAGAAATTTGACAATGTGAAGGAAATGGATCAATATTTGGAATCATACCCTCTCCCTAGACTTAGCCCAGATGAAATAGATCTCCTGAATAGACCAATTTCAAGCAATGACATCAAAGAAACAATAAAACATCTTCCAACAACAACAACAAAAATGCCCTGATTCGGATGGCTTCACACCAGAATTCTATCAAACCTTCCAGGAAGAGCTTATTTCCATATTGCAGAAATTATTCCAACAAATTGAGGAGAAAGGAATCTTCCCCAACACATTCTATGAAGCAAACATCACTCTGATAACAAAATCAGGAAAAGACCCAACTAAAAAGGAGAATTTCTGACCAATTTCACTAATGAATATAGATGCAAAAATTCTCAACAAAATCCTAACCAAAAAATTACAGCTTATCATCAAAAAAATTATACATCATGATCAAATAGGTTTCATCCCTGGGATGCAAGGCTGGCTTAACATACAAAAGTCCATAAACATTATTCACTGTATCAGTAGTAGCAAAAACAAAAACCATATGATTTTAAGCATCTCAACAGATGCTTAAAAGGCATTTGATAAAATCTAACATCCTTTTCTAATGAGGACACTGAAGAGGTGGCACATTTCTTAAACTGATTAAACTTATCTATGACAAACCCACAGCTAATATTTTACTGAATGGAGTAAAACTGAAAGCTTTTTCTCTTAGAACCGGAACCAGACAAGGTCATCCTCTGTCACCATTACTATTCAACATAGTGCTGGAAGTCTAGCCAATACAATTAGACAAGACAAGAAAACAAAGGGCATCCAGATGGGTGCAGAGGAGGTCAAACACTCCCTCTTTGCTGATGATATGATCTTATACTTAGAGAACCCCAAAAACTCAACTACAAGACTCCTGGAAGTCATCAAAAAATACAGTAATGTCTCAGGATATAAAATCAGTGTCCATAAGTAAGTTGCCTTTGTATATGCCAACAACAGCCAAGATGAGAGGTGATTAAGGACAAAACTCCCTTCCCCACAGACCCAAAGAAAATGAAATACTTAGGAATATAACTAACAAAAGAGGTGAAGGACCTCTATAATGAAAATATTTAAACCCTAAGAAAGGAAATAGCAGAGGACTTTAACAAATGGAATAACATAACATGTTCATGGCTGGGAAGAATCATCACTGCTAAAATGTCTATTCTTCCCAGAGCAATCTACGTATTCAATGCCACCCCTATTAAAATATCAACATCCTATTTTCAAGACTTGGAGAAAATGATTCTGTGCTTTGTATTGAATCAGAAAAAAACCCATATAGCTAAGGAGTTCTTAGTAATAAAAACAAAGCTGGGTGTATCACCAACCAGATATTACGCTGTATTACCAGGCCATAGTGATCAAGACAGCATGGTTCTGGCACAAAAAATAGAGACATAGACATTTGGAATCGAATAGAAAACCAGGAAATGAAATCAACAACATAAAACTACCTAATCTTTGACAAACCAAACAAGAACATCCACTGGGGGAAAGAATCCCTATTCAATAAATGGTGCTCGGAGAACTGGATATCCACATGTAAAAGACTGAATCTAGACCCGCACCTTTCTCCACTCACAAAAATTGATTCAAGATGGATAAAGAACTTAAATTTAAGGCATGAAACAATAAAAATTCTCAATGAAAGAATAGGAAAAACACTGGAAGATATCATCCTGGGGAAAGACTTTATGAGGAAGACCGCCCTGGCAATAGCAACAACAGCAATAATAAACAAATGGGAATTAGTTAAACTGAAAATCTTCTGTACAGCCAAGGAGACAACAACCAAAGCAAATAGACAACCTACCCAAAGGAAAAGAATATTTGCATATTTGGATCAGACAAAAGCTTAATAACTAGAATCTATACAGAACTTCAAATAATCCACAAGAAAAAAACTAATAATCCCATACATCAATGGGGAAGAGAGATGAACAGAACCTTCTCTAAAGAACACAGATGAATGGCTAGCAAACACATGCAAAAATGCTCTTCATCCCTAATTATTAGAGAAATGCAAATTAGAACCACCCCGAGATATCATCTAACCACAGCGAGAATGGCCTATATCACAAAATCTCAAAACTGCAGATGCTGGCGCAGATGTGGAGAGAAAGGGACACTTTTACACTGCTGGTGGGACTGCAAACTAATTGAATTTAATATTTAATAGAAAAAAATCAAAGATTCATACAGGCTGACTAAAAATACCTCATGCTCAAATGCTAAGAAATTAGCTGGGCTGCCACTTCTGTCATTTTTATTAGATATTTTATACCAGTTTTTGATGATGTGTAAAAGTTGAGAAGTTTTTGCTAAGTTAAGTATGACATAAATAAAGAAAAAAGCCTTTTTCCTCTCATTAAGGTGGGAGGAAGCATCAAGAAAGAGGCTAATGTGATTGGCAGAAGCCTGACAGGAGGTGTTAGTGTGGGGAGGTCAGATTGTGACTGAGACACCTCCTGTGTAGAACCTCAGGTTTGTTTTTATGTGTCCACAAGAAGACGTCATCAGCCTCATTTGGGCCTCACGAATCGTGAAGCCCACATTTTCCAGAAATTGAGCAATGAGAGCCGCCCACCTGGCAGTGGTTATGGTTTGTACACAGTCCAGCCACCTTGCCTGGTGCCACAGAACTGCCACGAAAGCAGGACAGTGTCTGTGTCTCGCAGACACTGAAGACACCAGAGGAATTTGGGGGGTGTGGAGAGCATCCCTCACAGTCTGTGATCAGGTGCCGGGGACCAGCAGACGCCCAGGCTAACCCATGGTTATTTGCAGGCCACAGTCGAGTCCTGGGTTAAAGACAAGATGCCAAAGAAATCTGGTCGCTGGTGGTTTTGGCGTAAGAGAGAAAGCATGACCAAACAGGTAACAGACCTAGAGGTTAGTAGTTTCCGGGGGCTGAAAGAGGTGAATCTTTGATTAATTCACAAAGCCTTTTTGGCAAGCACAAGGAAGTGGGCCATACATACAGTACTGTTTGCAGTAGTGCCATCACCAGTTTTAAGCAGTTACTGTATACAAGTGCTGTGCTGGTCTGTATGGTCTTTGGCCTTTACCGTCAGTCAGTAAAGGGACGTTTGAATTGCCCTACAGGGATGTTTGAATTGCCCTAGAAGTAAGAAAAAGCTATATGCACAGAGAAGGCGTGTAGTCTGATGAGGCCATGTAATTGGTGCGGGATGAGGGCTTAACCTTGAGTCTGACTTCGTAGGCTGAGTTCTTTTTATTTCTCTGCTTTGCCTTTCAGATATAAAAGGGTATTATCCTCCTAAACCACTACAGGTATAAATAACCTGAATTTGTTTTAGCAAGATACCCACAGAAGAAATTCATCCAGGGAGCCATACTAAATGAGCAGGAGATCAGCTGTTCATTTGCTAATGCTCTCTGAAAAAGAGGGTTCTGTTTTTCAAATGTCGAAAGGGTAGCTGCGCCTGAACCAAGTTCGCATCCACGTCAATTTGGGGCAGCCTTCCAGGCCCTTCTGCATGGGCCGAGCCACTCCCCAGAGAAGAAAGCATCAGTCACTTACATTCTGCAGATGCCAGGGGGTGTCTCTGCCAGGGACTTAACAAGTTTAGGCCATTTGTATCACATTTTGTGATTTGAAATGGTGTTCTTAAAATTTTTTACTTGTAGCTTTGTAGGCACTGCTTTCTGCATAGCAGCACATGATTTCTACCTTAGATTTCTGTTCTTTTAGTCAAAGTAGAGAAAGTCTGGTTTTTGAACATTTTAAGCTGTGGGTTCAGAACGAACCACACAACCCTGGAGAGGGCTGCTGTCAAATCTGGGCTTACCTGGAGGGAGAACATTGCCATTACCATCTTCTTGTTTTAGCTGCCAGAAGCCAAGGAGGGAAAATCTGAGGTGCCACCAATCCGTGACCTGCCATCAAGTGCAAAAGAGCCGGCAAGTGCCAGGTGGGCGCCCTGTTCTTCCTCCCCGCTCATGTGCCCCGGCTACTCCTGCTTAGCCATTGTTTCTAAATTGATCTTGGCCACTCTGTTTAATTCTTAGAAACACTGTTCTCTTATAGAGGAGACTGTAAGTGGTATGTTTGTCCCACTAAGCAGCTGACACTGCACTTCCAAAATACATTATCATCTTAGAGGAGCAAATATGCTCATCACGGCTTTCCGAACACCTTGTGCCGTCCTGTAGCTTGGAATCAGGTGCCCGGGGAGACAGCCCTGTGGGAAGGGATATTTAGGGGAATCGTCCTAATAGCAAGGGGGAGTGTCCACGCTCCCCTTGCTTCCTGTCAGGTGCCAGAGGGAGACATGAAAAAGGATCTGTCTGAAGGGTTGGTTGGGGCGGATTTCATTTTCTGGCAGAAGCGGCCCCCTCGGACACGCCGGTTGGCCGGCCCTGCCAGTGGCTGCCGGGCTGCCGTTCTCATCTTCGCTCTGCTCCCTCCCCGGCCACTTTCATTGTGTGTCTGAGCTGGGGCATTTGCTTTCTTGTCCCTTACTCTCTTTGAAGGGGTGTGTAAAATCCTTTCTTACTAGATTTTTTACATCATGAACAATTACACTTTCTTTCAATTTGTGATTTTGAAACATACACATCAGTAAGAGTCAGTAGGCCTCACAGCATTCATGGGGAATGGCAGAAAGTAAGAGCTCACCACCAGGAAGGAGCAGGTGGCATTACCGGGTAATGGCATGAATAACTCAGGCACATAAGGAGTTGTGGATATGGGACAATGGCAGAGGGAATAATTCTTTTCTTCTGTAGAAAGGATTTCCATTTGTTCCTGAATGTAAAGCTGTCATAGTGAAATGCCCTGTTGCCTCTTGAGTAACTGGGTTGATGTGCAATAGGCCAGCCGAGGATGACTCCTCGAGTGATGAGGGGTCGCAAGAACTTGAAGAATCAATCCCAGTGGACCCCATCCCCATGGAGCCCCTGAGCCACGGCAGCACAACCTCATATAAGAAGTCCCTCCGGCTCTCCTCAGACCAGATCGTGAGTCCTGTGTGATCCACGTGGGCCTGGTGGGACTTGCGTAACTGTTTAATGCAATTCCTCTCATGTCCACTGCCTTCCCCAGCTGAACACGTGTTACATGATGTCCCATCAACGTTTAGCCACAATGGAGCCGCAGCCCCCACCAGAGGGGCCCGGCCTTCCTCCATGCAGCCCAGACCCTCTTCCTCAGTTACCAGGAGTGAGCTGAGGAAGCTCTATATTTTTTTTTTGTTTCATTTCCTTGCTGATTTTTAATTTTTATTTCTTTACTTTTTTTTGTTACTGTTGAGACAGCCCACCCTATGCCCTGAGCAGAGTGCAATGGCGTCATAGCTCACTGCAAATTCAGACTCGGGCTATGGGCCCGCCCTCCCTCTGCCTCAGCCTCTGGTAGCTGCTGGGATTACAGGCGCTCACTGCTACACCTGCTGGGTTGGAGTCAGGGTCTCTCTCTCGCTCAGGCAAGTCTCGAACTCCTGAGCTCAAGCAATTCTCCCTCCTCAGCCTCCCACAGTGCTGGGATTACAGGCGTGAGCCACCGCACCTGGAGGAAGCTGTATTTTTTAAGATGTTTCCCTGATGATTCTTACACAGCTAACCCAACACCGGGCCACATACTGTCTCTTTGAAGTAACAGAAATGGAGAAATGACATTTTAGGCACAATTTCCCCATTTCTTGTTCATTTCCCATCCCTTGACTGACCCATTTTCAGCGCGGAAAGGTCTTGGTGGGACCAGCTGAAGGTTGAGGCCCAGGCAGTGGTTCTCAGATGTGGAAGAAGAGCAGAGGGGTTTTGTTTTATGAGGTTTCAGAGAAGTCCTTAGAACAAAGCCTCACCCCTGGCGTCGTGAGTGGCAAGTTCAGAGTGGGCAAGCGTGTGCTCATGCCAAGGAGCGTGAGCTATGACGCCATTGAACTCTGCTCAGGGCATAGGGTGGGCCTTCTCAACAACAAAAAAATGTAAAGAAATAAAAATTAAAAATAAGGAAATGAAACAACAAAAAAGAAACAGCTGCCTCTCATGCTGGGATCCTCAGACTCCAGTTATTGTCTAGTAAATTTTTAAACTCTGTTCCAAACTGTATGTTATCAGCTGATTTTCTTTATGTGCATCCTTTTTCAAAAGGCAAAACTGAAGCTCCATGATGGCCCAAACGATATTGTGTTTAGTATCACAACCCAGTATCAAGGGACCTGCCGCTGTGCAGGGACCATTTACCTGTGGAACTGGAATGACAAGATCATCATTTCTGACATCGATGGAACGATAACCAAGTAAGCTCTCCCCCAGCGTGGTTTGTTAGCAGCCCCGTGACAGTGGTCGTGGGGATCCCTCACATGAACCATTTGCCCTGAGGTGGCCCGAGCAGAGTCGCACAGGGTCATTTTATGGATGGAGGAGATGGTTGGAGCCACACAGATTTAACATCAAAAACAACTTTTCAGCCTGGGCATGGTGGCTCACACCTGTAGTCCTAGCACTCTGGGAGGCCAAGGCAGGCAGACGGCCTGACCTAAGGAGTTCGAGACCAGCCTGAGCTAGAGTGAGACTTCGTCTCTAAAAATAGCCAGGCATAGCCGGGCTTTGTGGTGGGCGCCTGTAGTCCCAGCTACTTGGGAGGCTGAGGCAAGAGAATCACCTAAGCCCAGGAGTCGGAGGTTGCTGTGAGCTGTGTGACGCCACGGCACTCTCCCAAGAGCGATAAAGTGAGACTCTGTCTCTACAAAAAAAAAAAAAATAGCCAGGTGTTGTGGCAGGCATCTGATGTCACAGCTACTCAGGAGGCTGAGGCAAGAGAATCGCTTGAGCCCAAGAGTTTGAGGTTGCTGTGAGCTATGATGCCCCGGCACTCTACTGAGGATGGCATAGTGAAAGTCTGTCTCAAAAAAAAAAAAAAACAAAACTTGGAATAAGATTTGGTTACTTGGTCTCAATTCTGATGTGAAAACAGAAACTGTTCACATCAGAGAGGCAAAAAAGAGGGTGTGCTCCAGATTAGCCCTGAAAATGAGCGTCTGGCTGTGCTGTGACTCCACTGTCAGCAGCTCAGGGGTGTGTTGCAGGAGCTGCCTCACAGGTGCATGGCCCTGGTGGGACTGGCTTGCTCAGGGTGACACTCGGCCAGTGGGAACGTGCTTTGTGTTTGCTTCCTGATGCCTTTCCTACATCTTTTCTCCCTTCTTAGGTCTGATGCTTTGGGACAGATTCTCCCACAGCTGGGTAAAGACTGGACTCACCAGGGCATAGCAAAGCTCTACCATTCTATCAATGAGTGAGTATCCCTTCCCACATGTCACCTTGGCTCCAGTGAGCTACATACAATTTTGCTTTAAGAACTATGGAAAAACAGTGTAAACCGTCTATCCCCATAAGTCGTGTGCTTATGACCCAGGTCTCGCTGCTCTTCTTTCTCACTCCTGCTCGTGTGGCCTCAGGCAGGGGTGAGTGGCAGGCCTGTGACTGCTGACGGAGCGGGCACTGTATGTGCCTGGTGCATGACGGCGTCCTGCCCGTGTCAACTCAGGCAGTCCTCACAGTGCTGAGTTTGAGGCACTGCCTCCTGCACCTAGAATTGTAGCTGTGATTTTTTTTTTTTTTTTTTTTTTTTTTTTTGAGACAGTGTCCTACCTTGTCACCCAGGCTAGAGTACAGTGGTATGACTGTAACCTCAAACTTTAGGCTCAGGTATGAGCCAGCCCCATAATTATTTTCTTTAGCTAGAATTTGACAAGAGAGCTGATTTTAATTTGGGGCTTGTCTTCTGGGTATTTTTACATTGTATTTCTTTGAACCTGAACTGGTGCTAACTATAGCCCCGGTAACTAGGAAGGCAAGTAGGAGGGGACTGCTTGATCCCAGGAGTTGGAGACAAGCCTGGGCAACATAGCAAGACCCTGTCTCTAAAAAAAAAAAAAAAAAAAAATGAAATTAAAAAATTGTATTTTTTTTTTTTTTTTTTTTTTTTTTGAGCAGATAGTACGTACGTGTGTGGGGGAGTCACTCAGGAGGTGCTCTCAGGGCATCCTTCGAAAACAGTGGCATGGGCTTTGTGGGATCCTTATACAGTAAATTGATTTGAAAAGTTGGTATCTTCAGCATTCCTTGAAAATGTCATAATATGAAAATCATGACTATGCCAGTTGCCTGGGCATACTTTTGCTTCTTATGAATTGTTTGCACCTTGCAAATCATTTTTATAAATAAGATCCCGTGTATCTTTGCCTGACAGTAGATAATGTGAAGAGCGTCCGAGGCTTTTTGCCTATCTGTGAGCAGGGTTTCCTGGACTGGACGCCCAGCAGGTGACGTCCACAGTCCCAAGCAGGAAGCACAGTCCCTAGTACACATGCTCTGTGGTGTCTCATGGGGCAGTGAAATCTTTATAATCCTAATTCATTTCCTGCTAAATTCAAGAATTCGACGTTCACAGCAAATCAAAGGAGCTTTATTTGTACCTTTTAGAAGAAAAGTGCTTTTCTCCCCATTTAGCCGAGACATGTGGGCTAACTGGATGTGTTTTCTTTCAGGAACGGCTACAAGTTTCTGTACTGTTCAGCCCGTGCCATCGGCATGGCCGACATGACCCGTGGCTACCTGCACTGGGTCAATGACAAAGGCACAATCTTGCCCCGCGGCCCTCTGATGCTGTCCCCCAGCAGCTTGTTCTCTGCCTTCCACAGGTACCTCTCCAGCAGGCAGGCTCGGCCGCTCTGTGGCGTGGGGCAGGGCTGGGCGAGTGGAGTCTGTGTGTGGGTGGATGCAGGCTGTCCCCTGCTGTGCCTCTCGTGGAGCCAGCTAACACACACCCTTCACCTGGTTTAGGTCAGACACAGTGCCAGGGGAGTCAGGTTTTCTCCTTCCCTAAACTCTTGTCACTCATGTTTCCTTCTCAGTCATCATACGGGCAAAGAAAGAGAAAGAAAGATATCAGTTACAAAGGGTCAAAAAAAAATTAGGTAGTTGTAAGCACTAAGATTTTTTTTTAGGATCACACACCAGGAAGAACTACCATTCTAAGTTTGTTTTTTTGTTTTCTTTTCCTTAGGGAAGTAATAGAAAAGAAACCAGAGAAGTTCAAAATTGAGTGTCTAAATGATATTAAGAATCTGTTTGCTCCAGCCAAGCAGCCCTTCTATGCTGCCTTTGGAAACCGTCCCAATGTAAGTGTCTCCTGGGCTCTGGACCTGGGGCAGGTGAAATGCAGAGGCTTGTGCACTTCTAGGGTGCAGCGCATTCCCTGAGCTAGGTGAGGCACTGTTCTGCTTAGTGGGTTTTCAATTGATCTGTTCCAAATTTCTATAGCTATTGAGGTGACCCCATACGTGCAGATCTGTTCCAGAACATGTAGCTTTCTCTTTGTTTCTGGGCCTCCAGTTTCTTTTCCTCAGGCAACTCTGACTCATCTAAGCGGCTCTAAGCTGCATTCGTGGATCCGCCCTGAACAGGGCCTGGGGACTCGCACCTCACTAGCACGTCCCACCTGCTCCCCTCCAGCCTGGTGCCTCTCCCCTCACTAGCACACCCCATCTGCTCCCCTCCAGCCTGGTGCCTCTCCCCTCACTAGCACTCCCCACCTGCTTCCTCTACCCTGGGGACTCACACCTCACTAGCACACCCCACCCTCTCCCCTCCAGCCTGGGGACTCACTTCTCACTAGCACGCCCCACCTGCTTCCTCTACCCTGGGGACTCACACCTCACTAGCACGCCCCACCCTCTCCCCTCCAGCCTGGTGCCTCTCCCCTCACTAGCACGCCCCACCTGCCTGGGCCGTAAGACATCAGTGGTGGGTGTGGCCTCCTGGTCTCTTCCACTCCAGGGCCCCTGGCTTCTTTGTAGCTACCCAAATATTCTCACTCTGAGTGTCCTCTGGGTTTGGCACCATTTCCTAGTTGACGTGTCTAAGCTGAGTTTGGTGGGAGAGCTGTGCTGTGCCCGCCTTCAGCGTGTTCGGCAGAGAATCTGTTTTTGCCGGGCTCTCGCTCACAAGGAGCAGGGGAAGCACGTCCTGATTTCTTCTCACTGGAACTCCCCCGCTTGTTGTTTCCTTCTGTAGGATGTCTATGCTTACACACAAGTTGGCGTTCCAGACTGCAGAATATTCACTGTGAACCCCAAGGGTGAATTAATACAAGAAAGGACCAAAGGAAACAAGTCATCGTAAGTGCTTTCCCAGTTCCCAGCGCAGGGCCCTGCAGCTAGCAGGGGTGTAGCTAGGGACAGACCTTCACTAGCTGAGATCGGGCCCAGCTCAAAGCATCAGAACTATACCTCCTGTGTGGGTGTGGCCCAGAATAACTATTAAAGGGGTCCCGGTTATCCTAGACGTGTAGGAGGCTGTCGGCCCTGGGGCAGGACTGAGGCTGCTCTCTACATCTGCCTGTCGGGGAGGCTGAGTGTCCAGCTTCACTGCCCACAGTCTTGTGCCTCTGGTCAGTTTTGGAGTCACAGTCTGTCTCTTCTCCAATGTTTCCTCCCAGGTACCACCGGCTGAGCGAGCTTGTGGAGCACGTGTTCCCACTTCTCAGCAAGGAACAGAATTCCGCCTTTCCCTGCCCCGAGTTCAGCTCCTTCTGCTACTGGCGAGACCCGATCCCTGAGGTGGACCTGGATGACTTGGCCTGAGGCGGCACCTCCACTGGGCAGGTAGGGCTCAGTCACTCGTCCCACAGCAAGGGAAGGTGACCAGCCCTTCTGCCAACCTCGGACACCTGCTTTCCCGAGCAGGGCTGGGGGCCCCCAGAGCGGGCACTGCCGTCCTTTGCCTTCACAAGCCGGCTGCTCGGACCATGCAGGTCTGCGGCTCCGTGCCCGGAGGGACCAGGGAAGAGCTCAGCCCAGGGCTGGAGGCTGTGCTTCCTCCCCCGCAGGCTGCACCCATACTTCGTCCAGTTGTGTGTGGGGCGCTCCTTCCATCACATAATTTAAAAGGAAGAAAAAAAGCTAAAAAAGAGTGGACCAAAACATTACGCAAAGTAAACTGTTACAGTTTCCATGGGGCATTTGAGCTGGTTTCTCTCTGTAACCAGGGCTTTCTTCAGAGGGGCAGGCCCTCTGGACTGCCCCAGGTCCGGTTAGTGATGTTGGCTAAGACTATGCACATTTCTCCTCTGGGCGCCACACTTCCTGCCGTACTGGACAGGACTGCTGCTTGGTGGGCCAACTTGGGCAGGACCCTGGGCCCCTGCGCCAGAGCCAGTGAGCCCCCAGCCTCACAGGCGTGGGCTTCTGGCGGAGAAAATCCCCCTAGATCAGCAGTTCTCAACCTGTGGGTCATGACCCACAGGAACTGTATATATTAAAGGGCCATGGCATTAGGAAGGTTGAGAACCAGTGCTCTAGACGGTCTTCTCATGAGTCTTCCCCACAGTGAGAGACCTTTACGTTATTTTTTACATCTAACCAGAAGAACAGATTTTGCACTTGTGTATTTAATGTCTGCAATTAAAGCATTAATACTGGGAAGTTGGGTTTTAAAACAGAACAAAAAAACCCCAACAGCTGTATTTTCAGGGAGGCCCTGGAAATGCAGGTACAGTTGCGCTGGTCCTGGGAAGAGTGCTGTTTCTTTCTGCTGGTCGCCTGGCCTAGATGGGCCTTCAGGACAGGAATTGTAAAATTCTGTGCCCAGATTTGTCAGGGAAGCACAGTGAAGTCTGCTTGAAAGCATTAGGTTTTGACAGTTGGAATCACCACCCTGTAATAAAGCCTAATGGAAGCTGTGCAAGAGGGGTCTTAGTCCCACAAGCCCCTCATCCCTCAGCAGTGTCCCCTCCAGCCAGGTATTCCTGTGGTGGGTGGTGTCGAGGCCACCCTGTGAGACCCATGAGGGTGTGGGATGCCCACGTGTTCTCACTAAAACGTGCATGGCAGCTCCATTTATTAGCTCATTTATTTATTATAATGAGCTCATATCAGATGTCCACACAGATGGCACCAGGAGAGGATTGTGTGCTGTCCACCCTTCAGAGCGTTAGCAGCTACTGCAATATTGACATCAAGAGAGACTTTTTAGGGGACCAGAAATGGTACCAGGTCATAGTCACCAAGGTTGAGAGCACAGGAGGTCAAGGCTCCTGAGCAGAGGGGCTACAGATAGAGACTGACGCCATTAGGAAGGGTTCGCATCTATTCCATGTACCCCTGCAGTCGTATGGGGCTGGTGGTCTTGACCTATAAAAGGGGAATAGGGGAGGTAATTTTTCCAGATTGGAGAGTTGAAAGTCCTTGATGACTGATCGCAGCCATTTTTTCCTAGTGCTGTTGGGTGCATAGATGACATTGAAATGCCTTGAGCACAGTTCCCAGTGGCAAAACCTGGGAGCCACATGTGCCCAGAGAAGGAACAACACAGCTTTCTCTGGTGCAAACCTTGCCCTTCTTAAATAGTTCATAAGACTGTTTAATCGGTTTATTTATGTATAGTAGGTTAGGAAGCCTAGGTTATGTTTATATGAAGTTCTAACCAGTTAGTGAATAAAAATTCTAGCAGAGCAGCCATGTAGCCTCTTCATTTTATAGACGCCATTACCATGTCCTCTTGACTGCCTTCTGTTTAGAGGAAGAACGAGAGCTTTATGTGCTTAACCTGAGCTTAGTAGGACTTCTTTGCATATGAGTGGTACTAAAAATCTTAACATACATCTTTAGTTCTTTTTAGGTTGTCCTTTAAAGAGTTTTTGACTAGGGTGTTTCTTTTTCTTGACAAGCTCTTCTCTTTGGACACGTGGCCTTGTTAGAGGGTCCAGCCTAGGACATGGGTCCCAGCCCTGTGTTGAGAGTGGCTGGCCCCTGTGTCCCCGTGTCCATTAGCACTAGGCTTGGTTGCTGCAGATTGATCCAGTGGGTACATAGGCTGATTAATGTGAGTCTTTTTCCTTGTTTAAAGGAGTCCTTGCTGAAAGTAGATGATTACTTTGGCTGTAATGTTATCAAAGTATTAAGTTTGTGCTGAAAATCCATTGCCATTTGGTACAAATGACATTTGTTCTTTCTGTGAAAGAGAGATGCCCTCGAGTGTGTTTGTACACAAACCCTTAGGATGGTGAATTGAAGAAGCATCGCCCTCGCTGTCTGCAGTGACAGGAGTGTCGCAGGGAGATGGCAGGCAGGTTGCTCTTCATCATTCTAGCGGATGCTCCCTGGGTGAACTGGCCCTTCCTCTCTTTGCAGTGCAGTCTGACTAGTGTTCGCTGTGATGTCCCTGCGTGGAGAGCTCGTCCTGCCAGCTCTGGTGCACGTGTGGACCTAGAGCATGCAGGCGGCTTCCACGTTCAAGTACTATGTTGTGCTGTGTTTAAAAACATCTGCATAGTTTTCAACTGGAAAAAGAAAACAGCTTACATGTGTACTGTCCTAAAATGAAAGCTGCTAAAGTCATGGGCAGAACGGCTGAGGGACAAAGCCGACCAAGTGACAGCCCAGTCGACTGTCCGGCCGCATGAGTGTCCAGGCAAGACCTTTTATGGGAACAACGGTTAGAGAGGAGTCAGCTCTCTCACCTTTTGCAGGTTGGTGAAAACAGACTCTTCCAGAGAATTTTATCTCACCATCCTATGTATTCTGCAAAGCTGTGTTTCCCCCATTTTTTTAGCTTGCCGGGTTTAATAAAACTGGTTAAAAAATGAGTTTTTTTCTTCAATTATTCTTTCCAGGTGAAAACTTTATTTTTCGTTCAGTTTAAAGGTAAAGAATGAAGGGAAAACCGTGCTCTTTTAATTTAATAATTATGTTCAGCCTATGATGAGAAGTATTTGATGATTAGACAGCAATGTCACTAATAAGTTTTAAGTTATCAGAAATTAATTGTAAACATCAGTACAGTACTCTTAGTTATGGTAAAGACACTTGTCCTAAG